>JAGDQP010010655.1:1269-55187 GCA_022664845.1 Lepisma saccharinum
TACGATTTGGAATTCCAAAAAAATTGGTTCAACTAGTGAAGATGTGTCTCAGCGACCCCATAAGCAGAGTACGGATAGGTAATAATATGTCAGATAGTTTCAAGATTCGCAACGGATTGAAACAAGGCGATGTCTTGTCCCCACTACTGTTTAACTTTGCGTTAGAATATGCGATTTTAAAAATTAAAGGGGACAAAAAGGGACTATCATTGAATGGTTTGAATCAACTGTTTGTATACGAGGATGATGTAGATTTAATAGGGGACGATATAGATGCACTACAAAGCAACACCGATGTCTTAGTAGAAGCGTGCGACGAGATAGGTCTACAGGTAAACGTAGAAAAAACAAAATACATGATAAGAAGCCGAAACACAGGGAATGAAGAAAATAAAAACCTAAGAATTAGGGATGAGGTCATAGAGAAAGTAAACAAATTTAAATACTTGGGAGTATACGTAACAAGCAAAAATGAGGTAACGGAAGAAATAAACAGTCTCTTAGTATCGGGGAACGCATGTTTCTATTCAGTCCAAAAACTTCTAACATCGCGATTAATATGAAGGAAATTGAAATTAAAAATATACAGAAAGGTTATTCTGCCTATAATACTTTACGGTTGCGAAAGTTTGAGTACGACCCTAGCAAATGAACATAAATTACGTGTATTTGAAAATAAGGTTTTGAGAAAGATATACGGGCCAAAACGCGACGAGATGACTGGAGAGTGGATGAGACTGCATAATGAAGAACTCCACGGACTGTACGATTCACCAGATGTTGTAACAATAATGAAATCGAGACGACTAAGGTGGGCAGGCCATGTAGCTCGGATGGGGGAAAAACGAAGATTATATTCTATCCTGGTTGGAAGACCGGATGGAAAAAGGCAATTGGGAAGACCGATACGTCTTTGGGAGGATAATATTAGAAGAGATCTTCGGGAAGTAGGTGTTTGTGATGAAAACTGGCTTGATATTGCCCAGGATAGAACTAAATGCCGAACGTTTGTTACTGCGACGATGAACTTGTGAGTTCCATAAGCCCTAGAGTTAGTTAGTTAGTTAAATCATCAGAACTGTATCGAGCAATAAATACAGTGTATCTAGATTTGGAAAGTCCAGTGAAATAGCCACTACGACATGGCATATGTATTAAGAAAAACGCAAGCTTCTACACACAGAAAAATGGTTTAATAAAAAATGATTACATGCATTTAATCACACTCGTTTTTGGTCAAAAAATACTAAACAGCTAAATTGACTACTTGCGTATAGTGTCGTCTAATCAAATTTAAATAATGTGTCCAGTCACAGGGAACGTAAGCTCTATATTTTCTTTAATTAATGCAGGTTGACATTTCAAGCGAACAAAACTTGCGTTGTATCTGAAACAGATTATTTTATTGTGGTAGAAAGTAAATGGACAGTATTCTGTTTTGGAGCGAGGAATTAATTTTACGCGCATGTATAACAACAAACCATGGCGGATTGTTCTTTTCAGTCGGCTTGACATTTCAAGCAAACAAAACTTAAAAAAAGAAAGCAAACAAAATACAAATTTACTGCACAAGGGCCAACTTTGACTTTTATAATGAGTTCTTCATGATAATTTTGATAATGATGATGACGATCAGTATAATAATATTAATATTTAAATATGTGTGAAGATATTAACGCTACGTTATTGAATTATTTATTATCTGTTTATATTTGTGCTTAACAGATGGCAGCACTTTTCTCTTAAAAATATTAGACACTGGAAATTTATTGTTTTTACACAATCGGGTTATACTTTGCCGAATTAAACGTAGGATTATTGTTTATATATAATTACGTATGTTTAAAGAAGTTGTTTGAAGGATTTTAGAAAGAATGACGCATGAATATATATTGTAACATATATTAATTTGAGTCGGTTTTACAAGTTGTAGAAGAGCGATTCTAACAATAATTTAGTCCTTTAAGAGTTCAACATTCTAGTTAATGCGCAGCCCCGAGACGGAGACTTTTTTTTTTAAATTATATGATATAGTAATATCACTGTAAAAAGTTATTACTACAAAGACAAAGAAAGTGCATTTTTACGAAATCTTACTCAATTTTAACTACTATTCCCAGTCATATGTGAATAACCATCCGCACTTAGATCTGAACATATATTGAGTATTTATTTAGTGAAATAAAATGACTACATGCCCTTCTCAAAATCGACACAAAATTAATTGGCGTTTAAACCACTGAATGATTTATTAAAAAATGAATAAATTTCTCGATTTTGACTTACCATTTTTCTGTGTGTAGCACCCAAGAATATTCATGACCGAATATACTGTATAACGTTACCCCGTAATCATAAAGACTGTACCTATATTGTCTCAGCGTATAATCAAAGATCTCGGCTTAATACTAGATCATAATTTATCATGGAAAGATCATATTAAGTAGATAAATAGCAAAGGTTTGTGTCTTAGTACTCGGTTACGTCGCATCTTTCTTCTTTATACTGGTTAGATTATCTCTATTTTTGATGCTGATACTGTCACACCTTGACCAATGTGATGTAGTATTCTCTCATTTTACGGATGAATTGACTAAACTTCTCCAACATGTTCAAAATACTTGCGTTCCTTTCATTTCTCACCTAAGATACATTTGATCATCTTTCGTCTTCTTTTAATAAAGTAGGGTGATTCCCCTTACATGAATGTGGCAAGTATCATAATTGTATTTTTATATACAAACCATGTAACCTTTTCCCACGTTTCCAGCAATTATGCAGGTCTACCCTACTTTCAATTCCACAACATAATTCAACTTTTTTCTTTACTTCTAATTACTTCACAGTAACACTTTTCATTTCGTTTCTAAAATAACTTGTCGAACTTGAGCGAGAGAGTTAAGAGATTCTTGCTTAGACATTAACAGAATTCAATCAAACACCGCAGACAATATGTTATTGTATTCTAGGTGTACTGGTATAGAAATGCACAAATATAAATTAAAATTAAAAAAGTTTCGTTTACACTTTCTGTAATTTAGTCATTAAGTAAAATATTAGTTTCAAGTTATTTTAGCTCATATTTAAAAACAGACTATCTTAAATATAATTATTATTTTCCTAAACTATCTCTTCCCTTTTCCTTTTCATTGCATACTTCTCTGTTTCTCCAATAAAGGTTCCTTTGCTTGAGAGGAATTATTGTAAGCGTCATTGAGCTCCTGTACCACGATACGTATATGAAGTCAATATAGTTCAGCAATGATTCAGTATTTACCTTCCGATGCTGTTCTTTTGTGGAACTGAAAATCATATTTTTTAGATTTTCTTGTTTGAAAGGTATTCTATTGAAACAAGTGCATGTTTCTTAAAGCATTCAATTTAAACCTGAGAAACAGAAAATGAAGTTAGAGTACAATCTCCCACCGAGCATTCTTCTCTTAGCAATAATCCGTTTACGAAACACAGCTTCGCAAATAGTGCACTATACTTCCTTTGACTCAATATAGTTCAACTTCACTGTATAATAACTATGAAACCGACATCGTGTAAATATTTTGCTCGTATCATTGTCACTGCACGGCGTAATCTATCTCACACGTTGCTTGTGCAATAATTTTACAAAGAAAGGAGTTTTATTCTGTTCAGCGATCCATGTTAGTAGTTGAAAATTCATATTTGTATGTAAATATTATGGAATGGGAAGACGTGATGGTAAAGAAAACAGAAAAACTCCTGTAATTAATTTGAGAGCTCTTCAATTAATGTATGACGAGTCCCGTATATGTTATAGATAATGATACTGTAAAAATAAATCAGGTCTTTACTGATAGTTAGTACCACCTTCAGTTCTACCAGTAATTTAGATTAAATACTTTCAACAGTAACGATAAATACAGATTTGTTTTGAGCAAAAATGACTACTAAATTACGACAAAATTGATTTACTAGTAATTAAATAACTAGATGTAGTTAATTCTGAATCTTTCTTGTTTTACTAAAAGTTTATTTTAAAAGCTCTAAAATTTAGGTTAGTCAAACACTGAAACAACTTCAAACATCTGTGTCTATCACCTGTGAATTCACACATAGATTTTATCTGCTTTGCCGTTTCATTGATTCAGCAATAATAGCTTAAAGGCATTAAAGAATCCCATCACACAGGTGATGTTGATGTGCCTCCCGGAAATCATCACTTGGCGATGTATATTAATTGATTCACACCCACACACGTAAAAGCATATATTACTTGCTTTAGATTGAAAATTGTCAAGTATCACTTATATTTGGAACCGCTAATACTGCGTTGAACAGGTGTGCGAGGAAGCGCTTCTGTTATTGAATATGTGAATGAACAAATGTTTGTATTTATTATTGGACAAACTTCCGGATATTTTTATTCATCCAAAGCAAGAAACAAAGTCTATGTGAATATGTGTTGTAAAATTCAGCTCGATGCACCGAATTGTGGTGCGTGGCAATTAATTACATATTTGGGTGTGTCTGCTATCTCCTCCGTAACTAGGCTTGTTTGCACATTTTCAAAGGATATTTGTTTCAAGTTTCGGCAATTGCTTCCTGAGGCGTTTTTCTTTACTTTGTAACTACTACGCTTCTCGTTATTTTTAAAAGACAGAGAAGGAATATATCATTATATAATACTTGCTAAACGGTTACATACAAACGGTTTCAGTCAAGGCTGTATTTTCTATTTTTTCCGAGATTGAAAGAATTTAACTGAAATATAGCAATGTTCTAAAGACTTACCTTTCATTAAACAGTCACTATGTAGATTCTCACTAGAATATGGTACTTTTGTTCACATTTGTGGATCAAATCAGTCAACGTTTTAGTTTGCAGTGAATCGTAAAGCAAACAGTGTCGTTGAAGGACAATGGGTATTTTTCTTAATTGGATTCTTGTTACTAAAACTTTCTAAAATCTCTTAGCGTGTAAGATCTTAGTGAAATGAACTTTGAAACGGCTTGAGCCTTAGATGTTGACGAGCCTTAGAACCTAAGGGCCATGAATAAATTCAAATTCATATAAATTTTGAGCTTCTCATTACAATACTCTTTCCAAACCAAGCAATCAATTTAACGATCCTGAACAGCTATTTCTTGAATTTTTATTTTTCGCTCATAAAAAGCAATGCAACCTAACCAGAAATATTCCAGAGATGATTAATAATTATATTTCAATTTGACGTAAAGTAAGGAGGTATAGAAATCATGAACAGTTAGAAAGAATATGTGGTTCCCGAATATGGCTTAGATTTATATTTTAAATGGGAACTATAATTTTCTTATTTCTAATTTCAAAACTTATCCAATAAATCACTGACATCAAATATCTCATTTTGTTGCATATAGTGTTCAACAACATATCTTAAAAAATTAAAGATTGTGAGAGACGGGAAAATTTATTTAACAGGTAGTTTATAATATAATATGTTTACGTGAGTGTTATTGTTTATACGTACGATATTGAAAAAGCAACTGAACAGGAAACGCATGACTTTGGAGGTGGGACAATAGAACTATTGTTATCCCCTAAAATGGAGATGCCCTAAAATGGAGAATTCTGAGATGCGTGGTTTCTCACTATACGTAACGATTTTCTCGCTGTTCTAATTCAATGCGAAGTATTGTCCGTGCTCAGTGGAAATATTGCGTTATTTCTTTCTACTCTCTTATATTTAAAGCTCCTTCTTACAACACATTGTGTGTTAAAATATCTTGTAGCTAAGCATCCTGTATTTGGAGAGTTTTATTCGCTAGAGTGAGAAAATAAAGCTTCGTTTAGAATGATTTTATATATTCCCAGTTACTTGTAGATAATCTTCTCTTCATGTCCTGTAACCTAATCTCCATAGTTTTCCTCTCCAAGTTCCTTTATTTTGTCTAGTCTTTCCTATTCCAAGTGACATTTGAATCACTTTAGAGGTTCTCTTTAATGGCATAAGTAGAAGGTGTATTTATAACGGGTCCATATAAATTTTATGATCATCTATTCAGTGTTTTTCAACTGCTGGGCCTCGGCATGGTGTCGGGTGCACCGACGAGCCTCATGTCCTAAACGAGTTTTGTTTAATGAAACGAATTATTTTATAAAATATTGGTATATTTTTTAAATAGATAGTAATAAAATGTACAAGTTTCGTGATTTTGAATCTCTATATACTGTACACCTTTATAGATAACCGGTAGCGTTTGGAGAAACACATATTCTCTCTGGAGTTTGAACGGAAACATTTCTTTGACAGGTTATAACTCATGATTACCATGTCGCAATGATTGGTTAGTAGTTTAAAAGTTTATATCCGAGAGATTGAACGCATATAAAAAAAAATTTCATCACGGGCCGTAGGAAAACTATAAAGGTAAAGGAAATAAAAAAATGAATAATTGTTTGCCATTTTGACAACATTGCTTACTGACAGAAACAAGATTAAAATGCGCAAAATCACTTGGTATATGTTTATCAAAAACCTTGTCTCTTTTAAAATGTAGAACCATAATAGAAAGGAATAGAAATGTTTAATACTGGTTCGATTTGCGGCACCAGACTCCTGTAGTGATGGTACGAAAAGGCCAAACACACTGTTATCAACACATCATTAATAGCAAATTAGTGGGAGGAAACTTAATGTTACACCTAGGTATACAGAGAAACATTATATACGAGATTATTACATAATGAAATAATATACTTGATTTTAACATAAATTTCAAAGTATAAAATTCAGAATTAAATCTAAACCTGCTTTATGAAGACATTATTTCATAAACAACAATTATTCAATACATTTTTACTATGCCGCAACATACAGAAGGTTAAACAATGCTGGTCTTTTAGTAAATAGTGCGCTAACATGAACATAATGCTGTTAACTAGGTTGTTTAAAACTAGATATTTACGTCGAAAACCGCCATAAACTAAAACATGTAATGGTCCAAAGGATTATGCATTTGAATCATTTTCAACGTAATTGACAAAGAGGATTGATTTCCTGCTGGTCTATTGATACTATTACCTTGTGCATTTCATGTAAATAACGACTGGACTTCATATATATTTGAATTTTTAATTAAACATAGGAAAGGTTTTACTATTCTGAATGTGAATGTTTCGTGTCTAAATGTGTAATCCTGTTAATCACAAATTCCTTTCATCTTTTCCTACTTTCTTCAGTTTAAATGTCAGGATCTCATTACGTATTGATTCCTTGTGCGTCTTCTTTACATTTTCGTCCAGCTTGCTTGTACACTGTGGTACTTTGGCAGTAAAGAATATGGATTCTTCTTAATATAAAATCTTCAACTACTTTCTTTTGCATCAGATCCATTGATACATTGTTTATTTCCTGTGTATGAAAACGAAAAAATAAAAGCATTGTGTTGCTTAATCCCAAGAGGTATATTATTATTATTGTTATTATTAAGCAAAATTTCGTGTGAGAATGTTTTCACAAAATCTTCCCTGAACTTCACTTAGGAGAAAAGTGTTTATACTGTTCAGACACTTCGTAGAAATCTCATTTTCTGTTTTAATTTAAGAACTTTCATTTAAATCTATGGCTGTTTAAAAGATCATTTTTCATGTTTCATATTTCCAGGTGCATAGCAACAGTTTGTAACAAAATATGATTGAAACAAAATAATCCAGAGCCTCTTCAATTCACAGTGCAATGGAAACATTTATTGAGGATCAATTGAGAATAGGACTTAATTAAACATGGTTTCCTCATCTGTTTAAACCAATTTCCTATATGAAACGAGATATTTATATTCTCGTTAAAATCTGTTTTTCGAATAGCTTATTTAATTGGATAATGAATGAGGAAATTGTCAACTGTACAGCTGTGATTAAAAAGCTTATGACAGCAAAGAACTTTATGAGGCACGAAAAATACATTGACTGATTAAATCAATAAACTTTAAATAAAATATGAAAGGATTTTAACCACGTACGTCAATGCATTTCTGAAAAGTAATCAATTAGTATCAGGTATTTAATATTTTGTAAGTTCATGTTATATTTTTAGTAAAAGTAGGTTTACACTGTGCTCTGCCTATCTTTTCTTTATACGTCTTTTTGTCTGACCTATCATAGTATAATAAAGTGGGATCTTGATAACGCGATTTCTTTGAGGTCTCGAATTTTATTTATTCATCTTCACCTTCCATTTGAAATAAAAACCTCAATAATTCGATTTGTTTTTTCTCGACGTGCCGTTCAACCTATGTAAACTCAAAACCTTTTCCTAGAAAACCTCTGTATATCGAAGTTACAGTTAAGTCGAAGTTTTAATCAGGTAAACCTTTGTAAATCGACGTTTAGGGAGTTTAACGATCTGAGCCGAACCTCCTTGCTGACAACAGCCGAGTGACAATTATTTCGACAGTTCGCGCATTGTCACTTTTCTGGAACTGTACCCAACGGGCGTGAGGTATCAGCTACTACCGATATCCAGTGCAGTCCGAGTGTCTGTTGCGTCCTGATCACCACGAAGTGAAACTTCATTTTATATGGACGAGTTTAGTAACATTTTAGATTTCAGCCTGTCCCTATTACGTGAGTGCAATGCTTGTTGAAATCCACAAACATCCAGGTCTTAGACGAGACTCGAATCCGCGACCTTAAACATGCTGCCCTAGCACACGACTACCTTGGTCGATACCCAGTTAAGTGTTTCATATGATGAAGAAGCGAGAATAAATGCAGGATTCTTACTATTGAAGGGAATGGTCAGTATGTTTCGGCCCTCTATATCTCGAAGTTTGTATTAAGCCTCTCGATAACTCGAACCTCGCTAAGTCGAAATATTTCATAACTGGAATTTTGTCTTTTCGCCTTCAAATTCTCGTTATCAAGGTTCTACTGTATACCTAAGAGTACTAAATGTATAGTAAGAATGGAGACATGAAATCAGGGATTGCTACTCATATAATCAAGGAAGAGTATCATTTAAACAACAATAGCATTCAATTAGTTGTAGCAGGAGGAGTAATATCAGGAGTAACGAACCAAACAGCAGCATGGATAGAAAAAGATATAGTATTTGCTACAATCCAGATAACCTTAACGAAAATGAATGTGGAAGTCTAAACTAAGAATGGAAAAACATCATCAATGTTCTCAGATAAAATTACAAACAAATTAAATTAGGATATCAAGAAATAAATTAATATTTTATTCCAGCAAGACAAATTAAAAAAAAAGAAGAAAATACAATCCAGACCTCAAAAGCGTCTATCAAAGGTATCGAATCTCATGGTACAGACGAAGTCAAATCATCATTTCAGACATAGAATCAAGCAAAAAAAATTGTCACTAACACGAATGCCCATAGTAATTTACAATTAACAGTTGAATCTCCAAAAATGTTACTGGAGGAAACAACAGTCATTTATGGTATTCCAGCTGATATGACAATCTATGAGATATTAAAGAACCCCTAATGTTCTCACTTCACCGTTAGAACGCGATAACGTAATCACAATTGAGAAAATAAATCTCGTGAAACCAAATTAATTGAATTTATTTTAGAATCTCAGACACTGTAAGAAGATACTAGTGTGTATAAGAAAAGATTTCAAGTCAAACTCAAAATCCGTAAAGTTCTACAATGCGGGTCTTGTTTTGAATTCTGACACACAGTTGCCCGCTTATGAAATACAAAGAAATGCACTCATTGTTCCCGTTCATATCGCCAACAACCTCGTACTAACCCTGAAAAGTGAATTAATTGTAATTGTGATTAACATAAACAGGTGATGTTAACCGCAAGGAATTTATTTTCAAAATTTCATCAAACAATAGAAAGGGGATATATTTCATACAAAGAAGCCGTACAGTTAATGAAGTCTAATGTCAAAACAAAGTGTCTAACTCTCAGAAGTCAAGAAATGCTCAAACTGTATCCGCCAAGCGAAAAGAAAAAAAGCATGTTTCAATAATAAATAAACCAAAACCAATGAAACTAGTATTAAGGTAAATAAAGAGACTAGAATTGAGTTAAAATCTCTTGGACCTTTCATCAATACCATGTAATCGGATATGCAACAGGCCAAATAGGATTTAAGACCAAGCAACAAGAGATTTAGATTTCAGTGCTAATGTTAAATAAAACAACGTAAGTTTAAGTTACAACTGCTAACGAAGAACTTATGGACGAATACCAAAATAAAATCATTACAATATTGGAATGTCCCACTGTCAGATGATACAGTCTCTCCCATTTATGTATTAACAAGAAAAAAATAGCTCATAACAACGTATCTCAACAGAAATCGAAATGAAGCAATAATAATAGCATCTGTTTTAACCATACTGGAACAAGTTAGTGAACATCCAGAATTAAAAGTAAATACACAACTTTTCACTCAATGTCAAAACGTGTTGCACCAGTGATGTACGCTTTTCAAACTATGAGAGATTTTATAAATAATAAATTTATTTCAATTCAATCTGTAATATTATAGACTTCACATAACGACTTCATCATCTTTTTTGGAAGACGTTAGTACAGCGTGTATTTTTTTTAAAAAAGAGTTTTCATCTTGGTTCTGAAATAAAAAGGAAAAAGAAACAAAGAAAAAAAAGATTGTGCTAACAGTGTACTTGACAATATGTACTATAAAGTAAACGCACCAGTAGTGGACACTTTAGGGAAAATTTTCACCGTTATAATTTCAAACTCAAATACAGTTTAAATATATTGATCAAATGTGAATGTTAAATGTTCACCATGCTTTCTTCTAGTGATTTCTACCTATTACTTTCATCTACATGCATTATTTGAGAGGAAATCACTTTCTTTGTCTGACATTGCTTTTGTACCAGTGATGAACACGGAGAAATGTGGATGTTCCAGTAATGGAGATCCAGTAATGGACATACTGTATAGCTTAAAATAATTTAAATAATCATTACTGATGTTTCGAATATAGGTATATGTTTAGTGTTGTTCTTCGATTCTCTGGTTGTTTCATGCAATTCCACTGAGTGATCATTCCGAAGATCCTGGGTTCGAAAACAGCTATCGACCATCCTTACTGAGGTTTTAACGTTTTTTCTATCTCAGTCATAACATGCAAATGCCCTAATGGCACCTTCAACTTAGACGTGTCCGACTCCTTCCTGCTTCCTTTCCCCTATCCTAACGCGACCTGAGCCATAGATTCCTTGTGGCCATAAAAATGCAAAATTCTTAGTTGCCATGAATAGTGTCCAATATGAAAACAAATCATTTCATTAATGGGCATCCCCGCGTCCATCATTGCAAAAATGGAACCAAAAAATTTCCTGACAAACTTATGGGCATGAAGAGTAAATAATTTTTCTCAAGTTGAAATAAAACAACTAACAAAATTATGATTTCACCCTCAGAGTTTAGCGCGCTCCTTTTCTGCGCGCGTGTTCATGAGTTCAATTTCTCCTGAGAGCTGTTGAACGGAGTGGTTCAGAGCGCACTTTACCAAAACTGTAAGTCTCGTCCTTAGAAGCTCGCTTAGGACGTTAATAACAACGCAATCAATTAAGGATTTTGATTTCAACTCAGTAATGAATAGTGAGTGTGCATAACTGGACAAAAACTGACTTTGCAGTACCGGTAATGGATTGCATTACCCCTGCTTTGCGTAACATATCCGAGTTATAATTGGTTTGTTTACTTAAATACTCGAAACCGAGAGATTTTGTAATGGATAATAGTGCAGAACAACAAAAGTAATCGTTATTGTAATTTCATGAATAAAAAACGAAAGCTCTCGCCTTAATCATTTGCTTAACAGAATGCATGGAAGAGTAGGTGCAACCAAGGACCTAACGTCATGTCACAAATATCAGATGAAACCAATGACGAGCGAATAATATTCAGTGGCACCAGAACATACAATATAAATTTTTCCCATGTATGTGCCTTGTCACCACTACTGTTTAACTTTGCGTTAGAATACGCGATTTTAAAAATAAAAGAGGACAAAAAGGGGCTAACGTTGAATGGCTTGAATCAACTGTTAGTGTACGCAGATGTTGTAGGTTTAATAGGGGAAGATATAGAGGCACTACAAAGTAACACCGATGTCCTAGTAGAAGTGTGCGATAAGATAGGTCTACAGGTAAACATAGAAAAAACAAAATACATGATAACAAGTCGAAACACAGGGAATAACGGAAATAGGTACATAATTATTAAGAATGAGAACATAGAGAAAGTAAACAAATTTAAATACTTGGGAGCATACGTAACAAACAAAAACGAGGTCACGGAAGAAATAAAAAGTCGTGTAGTATCGTGCAACGCATGGTTCTATTCAGTTTAGAAACTCCTAACCTGACGATTAATATCAAGGATGTTGAAATTGAAAATATACAGAACGGTTATTCTTCCGGTAATACTTTACGGCTGCGAAAGTTGGTGTACGACCCTAGTAGATGAACATAAATCACGTGTGTTTTAAAATAAGGTTTTGAAAAAGATATACGGACCGAAACTGGAGAATGGAGGAGACTGCATAATAAAGAACTTCACGGACTGTACGACTCACCCGATGTTGTAAGAATAATAAAATCACGACGACTAAGATGGCATGTAGCTGGAATGGGAGAAAAACGAAGATTATATTCCATCTTGGTTGGAAAGCCGAAGGGAAAGAGACCTTTAGGAAGACCGAGACCCCGTTGGGACGACAGTATTAGAAGCGATCTTCGAGAAGTAGGTATTTGTGATGAAAACTGGCTTGATCTTGCCCAGGATAGATCTCGATGGCGAACATTTGTTACTACGATGATGAACTTGCGAGTTCCGTAAGCTATAGAGGAAGTAAGTCAGGTGAAATGATTACCGTCCTTAGGAAAACAGTATTTTACAACTTTTTTCTTCAAGTCTCCATTACAGGTACACTATCCATTATCGGTGCGTTTACCTTACGTGTTCGAAACTTGGTGTTATGCTATAATAATGTGGATTTAATAAGTGAAAAAATAATTAATTGAGCATCTAACATAGTGTTGGGTAAGTGTGATTATTGTTTGAAAGATATATTTTCTACAAGTGAAGCTAAACGTTATATAAATATTAAACTGTCTCTATATATGGTTTGTTCTTTTACATTTTTACCACCTGGTTTCAGATAGCTCAATGTTGGGGCACTTTCTCTCTTAACTAGATCCACGTAGTTGGAATGGAACACAGGGATTACTCAACTTCGCTTTGGAGTTGTGTAACTCCCTGCAGTAATTAGTGAAACTAAGTTCTAAGCTAGGGCACATCTTTTGCTATGTCTACAGAACTTAGTTGAACCAATTAGAATGGTAAATGTTTTTATATTCCAGTATGGTTGAAACTCATATGTTAAAACATAAAGTTTGTTTGGATTAGGTTCAGTTGTTCATTTGACTTGCTCGAATATATATGTGTGACAATTTAATCTCTTTACTATGTTAGAGCAAATGTTTTAACATTGTAATACACTTGAAACCTTTAAAAATATTTCCGCTATGTAAAGTTTTACTACAATCGATTAAATCTTTCCTTCGTCATGGTCGAATATACGATTAACAATTGACTATTATCATCATGAAAAGGAAAACAGCAAATATTTTACATTCTAATACGCTTAAAGCCTTATTATCATTTTCCTATATCGCTATTTGAAGTTTGGTAGGAAATTTACCATTCTTTTCTGCGAAATATGTTTAATATTTTAATATCCTTATCATGGAAGCGGTAAATCAACCATTATTTTAATGTCATTAAAGTCTTTAGAATATTTCACAAAGTTTAGCAGGAAACGGATTAATCGTTTCTACGTAATATTCGAATATGTGTTTTAATATTCTAACACGGTCACAGCGTATTTCTCTATATTATTATGAGAAAATTGCCTGAAATTGAATAAATCTTTCTTAGCCATTGCTCGATTAAAACTTTGGTAAACTTTATTTTTATATGGGCTAGTCTAGTAACTTTGGACTTTGGCCCGTCACGATTCGCCTTTAGCTGTTAAAATCCACATCCATGCCCCTGCCGGGACTCGAACCCGGGACTTTCAAGCCGATGGACTACCGCCGCAGACCACTCGGCCACCCGTCCGGCGGCCATTACTCGAATAAAAATGTTTAATAATTCAGTCTAGTTACCATGGAAATGATAAGTTGTTTACAATTCTAATGTGGTTCCAGTCCCATGTTCACAGCAAGGTTGAAGCTAATTCCTTCAAACATTCTCACATGAGGCGCGAATGTAGCTTTTAATAATTAAGTCCCCTACGATGGGAATAATAAGAAGCTTAAGTTTGTAGCGCGTTTGAAACATGGATTCTATTACAGAACTAATTCGGATATATCAGGTCTAACAGTTCCTCTAATTCGTGAAAAAAATCGTTACGTCTAATGCTTGTTTAGATTACCAACATTTTACGATGGTAATACTTGTGGGTAAAACTAACTTGCGTTCAGACTACCGAACTTAACTTGGTTATCGTGCTTGTACGACCATTGTCTGTAAAGAAATAGATTGACGTTTCCGTAGAGTAAGGAATCTGCTTGTTACACGGGAGAGGATTAAATTATAAAAAATAAACGCAAATGAATTGATTGTAGCGTCACATTTTGCAGATTAGTTCTGCCATCATTCTTTTATATTTTAAAAGTGATACGCATCACTATTATACTATATATTTCGATAAAGGAAAAACTAAAATCACGAAGTGATTCGTGCCTAATAACTTTAGACAGCCGTTTCTTATTAACGTTACAAAATAACCGTCGTAAGTTCATGCTAGTTAAATTTGAAACCCGCGTTAACGGTAACTACCGTTTACATTACTAAAATGAACTCGGGTTGCCGTTAACCATGGTAAGATGTAAGTAATGTAAACAAGGCATAAGAAAGAAATCAAAGTTTATCTCTACAGCCACTAACAAAAATAAGTGGAGGTTGGAGTGCTAAGAAATAATATTTCTTTCCGCCAGAAAAATTGTTTCACTGTACGCCTTATAGTTAGACAACCAACATGAAAGTACAAATATACTCCAAAACAAGGATATTCCTCCATTTTGAGCAAAAACAATTAATTTGTTCAGCATCATGTAGAGAACCACGAGATAGGCAAAAATCAAATTCTTGTCTTGTTCAAACACATACACAAACACCCTCACACACACAAACAGAGAGAGAGAGAGAGAGAGAGAGAGAGAGAGAGAGAGAGAAAGCATGGAAGAGGACGGGAAAGGAGCGAAAAAAGAGAGGATAAAACAAGGAAATAGGGAAAGAAAAGTGGCGATAGAGATGGAAATAAATGAAATTTTAACGCTTTGGAATACACAGTCTCCGTCTCTCTCTACCTGCCCCTTTCTCTGTCTTGTGTTTATTCCCTGTGCGGAATAAATCTCTTTAAGTAGCAATCGCGAACATCATTTACAGCGCTTAATTCCTAGAAGAAAATATTTGGAAAGCCGCTCGTGGAATCGAGCCAAAGACCATCAGAATGATGTCTGACACGTTGACCACTTAGGTACACAGACCATAACAATTGTGTTGTTAATTCAGCCATTAAACTTGATACCCTCAGCGGTTTATTTATATAAATCCTAGATTTCTGATCTATCTTTCAAGAAAGTAAATCCCAGTTGCTGGCGGCGTGCTTATTTGCCAATCCCAACCAGTAAGAATAAAAAGAAATTTATTAGAAATTCTTCGCTCAAAGTGCTTTTGCTAGAAGTGAGTGATATAAACGATTGAGGATTTAAATACAGCACCGAGAGCACCATTTATCAGCTGGCTAGCGTGGCGTATTGGTAGGACGCTGGCTCACGAAATAAACAGAAACGGGTTCGAGTTGTGGCTTTCATAGTGAGTGCACGCGTGTGTTTTGTGCTCCCAAAGAAACGTTTTTTTTCGGAAGGAGAAACGAAGCGGACATTAATTGTAAGTATAGAACTTGTTTCTATTTATCGAGGAGAACAAATTCGTGCGGATGTTATGCATTTGCGATTTTTTCTGACTGAGTTATTGTACCCCTAAATTTTCAATGTTAATCTTATGGAACTAAAATAGACTCCGAACACGTCAACATCAAACGCAGTCCGAGGGGGCTCCGAGGTAACTGACTCAGTATTTCCGGCGACCTTGGCTGTTGTCAAGCAAAAAATCTATATAAGTTCCGAGGACAGACATTCAATTTTTTTCTGTTCTCTGTGCATTAGTGAATAGACAGTATAGAGGACTAAGTGGGCAATATGTCCGGAGCCGCTAGGGATTGGTACTTGATATTTTGGGGGGTCGGTGATCTCACCTTTAGGGGGCATTCTCCCCGAGATGTTTCCGGCATGGAATTTTGCCGGGAATGTTTTGAGATAGATCCCCCGGGGGAACCCTGTCCTCCTTTTTATATCACTCCCGGGAAACCAGTCTCTCGGGTGTCGAGCGCTTGAACTGCGACTTCGGGGATGCTGTACTTTTTCTCTTGTGAGCGAGTAATGACTCTTCGCTGTTTTTTGTGCGCTATGGAGTGCGAGCGAGAATACGCTAGAATAGCGAAAAAGTTCGACCATACAGACATTACCCAAACGGGACTCACGAAGTTAGAACATGAGTGGAAAAATGCAACTGATGTTACGGATATCGATCCAAACAACCAATTTAGACTTAAATGGATGAAAAAAGTGAAGAGAAAGAAGATTACTGTTAGCAAATCGCGATCAAACAAGGAAGATAAAGAGGTAAAGCAGAACGTTGTACACGAGGTGTATGCGGAGTGGCAAAGAGCCAATAAGGATGGAGCAGCAAACAAAACACCGTTGAGAAGTATTCGCAAAGGGGCCGCTACCAGGAGAATATGGATAAAACACCTTGCGGGTCGAGAACACCGTCATTCATTGAGGAAGAGACAACAGAAAAGAGACTAACACCAGAGGAGGAAGAAGAAAGCAAAAGATACAAGCACGAGGAAGAAAATGAAGAACTTAAGATACGAAATGCATTGTAGAAGGAAGAATCATGAAGCTGGAAAGGAACCAGGAGAAATTTGAAACGGAAATCCTAAAATTAAAAGAATATGAAATGAAAATTATACAATGGCAAACAAGGGTGGAAGACAGGGACAATGTAATAGACAAATGGGAAAGATCCATCAAAGACTTGCAGGGAGAAGCAATAACTGGAAGCATTAAAATAAAATAATTGGAGGTAACCATCAACCAAGTTGAACATAGGAGATAAGAAACAGAAGAGAAATTGCAGAGACAGGAGAAGAAGATAAGGGAAATGTACGCAGAAAACGAAAGTCTAAAAACAAAGGAAGTAGCAATACCAGTAACATCTGTTAGCTTTGCAGATGTCTTGAAAAAGGACACTATGATTCCGGAAAAAACGATAATAGAAACAACTAAGAGGAATACAAAACCAACAATATTAGTCAGACCGAAACAGGGCGAAGCTCTGAAAGATACCAGAATGCGGATTACAAGAACAATCCAAAGGAACGATAAAATAAACTTCCAAATGATTCAGACGAATCGCCCCAAGATGAGAAAAGATTGATGAATCATCCCAATATGAAGAATAATTTTGATATGTCAAATAGAAGCGAAAAGATTATCCTATGATGATAATCTACGGCATCCCAACGGAGATGAAAGAGGCAGAAGTAATTGAGGAACTTCTAGTAAGGCATCTAGAGGGCATTACGGACGAGCAAAGACAACTGGTTAAACCCAGATTCTAAACAGTACCAAGAAATCAGGACCGCTACCATCTTGTCATCGAGGTGCCGAAACAGGTAAGGCAGGATCTGAGAACAGGGGAAGGGAGGGAATCGGTGAACGTTGGTAGTTAAAGATACACTTTGTGCAGACGGTATTGGATTGGCTGTCTGGATCCAACGTGGAACTAGATAACTGGCTCGTTACAAGTAATTGTGTTTTATGTAATTCAGCGTGTCCGATGATGCCAAGAAATTATTTAGATCAAGGAAGCTGAAGAAACAAGGTAGGTGCCACTGGGATATGCGCAGTAGCAAAGGACGTCATTAGTCGATAAGACTGGAGGCGCGCGAGAATTAAAATACGGAGCGCTGGCTTGCCAATGCGTGTTGTGTGATATATCAGAGTGTGGTTTTGTTTTATCCTTTCGTGTGTGTTTGTATTAGATTTCGTGTATTTTGTATTTCTGAAATTACATTTACAACATTCCATCAGCGTGTGCTCTTACTCAGGGTTTCCGATAGGATTTTCAGTTAGGAGGGGGGGGGGGTGAAAGTGAAGTTTTGTATCTGTTTTTTTCTGTCGATTTTCCCACAAAAATTTTCAAGTTGGAGGGTGTTGTTGAGATTTTGGAGGTATACACACCCACGGGGTGGGTCTGGCGGAATTACTGCTTGTAAAAACAGAGGTAAGGTACATGATAAAATACTAGCATACCATAGGTTTCTGAAAGAAAAGAAAACTCTTCGTAGCAGTTGGGTGTATTTGTGGAGGAGGGCTACACTTTCAATCCGGACAATTCATATATTTGTCTGAACATTTTGATGAATCAGATTACATTTGCGATTTGAAAGCTGAATTGCTCGGTTAACCCCAGTGGCGGATCTAAGGGATCAAGCGCCCCGGGCAACAAAGAGCTAAGAATTTAAAATAAAACTTCCTAAAATGAGGAAGTAAAATTGCCGTTTAAATTGTAATTGACTTAAACGTGTTAAAAATTTCAATACTAGCGCAGAAAGACATTTTTATGTTATTCCATACAATCTCCTTCATCTTCAAAATTCAAAACTATGAAGTCAAATAGGCAGGTCTATTGCCTTACTGAAGTTAGTAATAGCGATGCCACGATATGCTCCAGAGATAATAACAAAAGTACACTACGTGATGCGAGACAATGTTGTGGCCGTCGGGTCGCCGGTCATGTTGTTTGCCTTAAAGAAACGATGGAAAGGGCGGAGAAAGAGCGGTGGAAAGGACGGCAGAAATTAATTTTTCCCCCATAGGAAAATTTCTAGATCCGGCACTGGTTAACCCAGGAAAAAAATAAAATTAAAGGATTCTGCAGAACCTCATTTGTTATTGTTTACGAGCGTTGAATGTTGACGGACGATCGAAACAAAGCACGTAGCGCAAGATGTGAAGATCGGAAGAAACTTGTGTCAGATATCTTAAAACCTCAAAGTTTGGTTATAAATGTAACCGATTCTGCTGCTACAAGCAATGATCCAATTATTGTAAGTGACGGTCAATTTGAAGGATTTCTATCGGAGAATTATTTATTAAAAACGAAACTTTTCAGATGCAGAGGATAAATTCTAGCTTTAGAAAACAAAATATCTTATCTCGAAAAAGAATTATCAAAATTTAAAAAGGTTGGTGAAAAATTTAACAAAATGTTTTCAAAAAGCCAACATGTAATGCTTCTTAATGTCGCATGTAAGACCTGGGAAAATGATAATATTACTAAAGCTGTTATAGTACGTGCACCATCTAAAAAATGCTTTGATTATTTCAGAAGAGTTTTGTGTTATCCTCTCCCAAGTCCCTGCACTTTGTACAGACGCCTTAGTGCGATAACATGTCCACTGGGTTTATTAAATATCAGTTTGAAACTAATGACACACCAGACACAACAAAATCTAATTGCAAATCATTTTGCCAATTAGCTTATGTCCCTTCTGTGTGTTAAACGCATGGGTACAGCTTGTGTTCGCATGTGTTATCATTCCTATCCTCTTGCTCTCTTGACTGCGGCTGACGTCATACGAGCGAGACTCCAGACGATAATATGCGCGTGGCACCTACCTTGTTTCTTTAGCTTCCTTGAGTTAGATAATGCAACTGTTACACGTTTTTAGTTTTTTAATTAAAACGTATTGATTTGCTCCGATTATTTTCCTATCATAAGTATATAAAAGCAATGCTTTGACATAGAAAATATCATATTTGTTTTATTATGAGATCGCAAACCCGCTGAAGATCAATAGTTTACAACAAATACTGTGTTATCATAATCAGAATAAACAAGTCTCGTTGGTCTGACATTTACCGTGTCGACTTCTCGTGCCTATGGTCGCGACTTCCAACTCTGATAAATTTAATTTAAAAAAAGATAATTTGGTTAATGAGTTATAACCTGGCACACAAAATTGTCTACTTTTTTAAAAAAAATATTTAAAATTATTATTCAAATAATAAAGTTTCTAATTAATATTTTTTTCAAATAAAATTTCTGCTTCTATTTGTGAGTTCCTTCTACCACGATATATTAAAATTGGATTTAATCTATATCTCCTGTAATTAACATTACGCACTTTGAATTGACAATGAATGTGAATTTTATTTATGGCCTTTAGGCATCACAGGATCAGGCCGGGATAGGGAAGGGTAAAGGATTCGGGAAAGCTGAAGGATTCGGGAAGGCTGAAGGATTCGGGAAGGTGTCGGTCAGAACCTATGTTGAACGTGCAATCACGACATTTGCCTGATGTAACTGATTGAAAACCCTGGAAAAACCTCAGGCAGGATGGTCCGTCCTGGGATTGAACCTACGAACTCCCGAATCCTACGTCAATGCTCTACAATCGAGAATTGACAATGAAGAATAAGCGGAGGTATCTTAGTATTTTTGACACTCAGTATATTATATTTGTATATTCACATCTATATTGTGTGTATGATTTGTGTGCATGTATGAATTGATTTATGTTGTTTAAGCATAACATTCATACGGGATAGGTGGGGTAAAAGTATCCTGGAAGGACTTGTTTAAAATTTTAAGGCCTTTAGGCATATGAGGATCAAGCCGCGATAGGGTTCGGAGAGTGTGTTGGAAGACAGATGGCCAGGGTCTATTTATAGGCACCATCATAGCGTTTGCGTCATATGGGTGCGGAAAAATCTTTGGAAATCTCAAGTTAGAATGGTTGACCGCTGGAATCGACCCCAGGACTTTCCGAATGCTAAACCAATACTCTAGAACTTTTTTGAAACTTTGTTCACCCTAAGCGGGCGTTACTTGTTCAATTTGATGCCATCCACTGTAAATACAAGAACAAAACAGTATTTGCCAGGTTCTAGCTTGGTGCAGCGGTAATATGTTGACTTACTAAATAAGATACCCTGGTTCGAATCCCGGTGGGGGCAAGAATTTTCTTCTTTTTTTCTTTCAAATATATTTCATATGTTCATATTTATTATTAATAATTGCTATGGCATACAAATAGAGGCTACTGAGAGCTAGGATATATATATATATATATATACTGTATAAATAAACCAGGTCTGGCCAGCGAGGTATGCAAGGGAACACGGTGCGTCCGAAAGGATTTGGGTTGGAAGTGAGCTTCAGGGGCACCCAGGTACGTAGCCTGAGGCTTTGGCTCCCCCACCCCCGAGTTAAATTTTTAGTTACCATGCGTTAGCGGAGATTAGGTAAGGTCAGGTTCGCACAAACAGATCGAAATGTATTTTGAAAGAAAGAAACGAAAGTATAAAGATACATAACCGAACCTTACCTTACCTAACCTACCCTAATCCATGGTCACTAGTTTTATATAATCTACGTCAAATGGAAGAAAGCAATTATTAATAATAAATTTGAACTTAGCAAAATATATATTTTTAAGACAAGAAGAAGCAAAAACCTTAACTTTCTTTTTTAAAAAAATGCTATTTTTAAAACAATCTTGAAAATGCAAGAAAAGGTATTATTAATAATAGATTATAACTATTTAAAATATATTTTTTAAGAAAAAAAGAAGAAAAACATCTCGCCCGACCGCCGGGGATCGAACCTGGTTTTTATTTCGTTAGTAAGCGTCCTACCAATACGCCACGCTAGGAAGCTGTTAACTGGTGCTCTCGGTGCTGTATTTAAATACTCAATCGTTTACATCACTCACTTCTAGCAAAAGCACTTTGAACGAAGAATTTCTAATAAATTTATTTTTATTCTTACTGGTTGGGAAACCGCTGAGGGTATCGAGTTTAATGGCTGATTTAACAACATAATTCTTATGGTATATGTAGCTAAGTGGTGAGCTTGTCAGCCTCTCATTCTGAAAGTCTTGGGTTTGATTCCACGAGCGGCTTTCCAAATATTTTCTTCTAGGAATTAAGCGCTGTAAATGATGTTCGCGATTGCTACTGAAAGAGATTTATCCCGCACAAGAAAAACACAAAACAGAGAGGGTGGCAGGGGAAAGAGAGACGGAGACTGTGTATTCAAAAGCGTTAAAATTTCATTTATTTCCATGTCTTGCGCCATTTTTCTTTCCCTCTTTCCTTGTTTTCTCCTCTCTTTTTTCACTCCTTCCCCGTCCCCTTCCATGATTTCTCTCTCTCCCTCTCCTCCTTTCTCTCTCTCTCTCTCTCTCTCTCTGTGAGGGGGGGGTGTTTGAACAAAACAAGAATTTGCTTTTTGCCTATCTCGTGGTTCTCTATATGATGCTGAACAAATAGTTGTTTTTTGCTCAAAATGGAGGAAAATCCTGGCATTCCATGTTTTGGAGCATATTTGTACTATCATGTTGATTGTCTAACTATTAGGCGTACAGTGAAACATTTTTTTCTGGAGGAAAGAACTATTATTTCTTAGCACTCCAAACTCACTTATATTCAAATTGAGTGAAGTCTGAAAAGTCCAGTAGCTGCTTGCTTATTATAAAATCTTTTTGTTTTCAAAATTACGCTTTCCTCGAAGTGGATTGGAAATATGATTTTTCGTGTAAGAGAAAGAAAATAGGAAATCATTTTAAATGATGAAGAAGTTTTCATAAGGTTTATGGAAATTTCAAAGACACTTTCTCTTTCTCCTCTTAACTGATGGAGAAGGAGAGACAAAGTTTGTGCCTGAAGATCACTTAAGAAATCCTTTGAGAGACAAGTGATCAAATTAATATTGGAACTGGAATATATACACAAGAGAAATGTCTGTTCTTAAGGCTTGTTATGCAGAACAAGATGCTTCGTAACTTTCTCTTCACATTTTGTATACCTTAGATTTTCCCCTCTGTTTTGCTATAAAAGTTACTTACTTTTAAATAAAGTTTCGAGATTTCATAATGAACATAAAGAATAGTTAATTCTTGTTATAGGTGGTAGTGCTCAGGAGAAATTTGCTTAACTTCTGTGTATTATTATTATTATTTTGTATAAATCGTGAAATTATATCTGGTGCTTCTAAAACACACAGTTTGCCTCATTAGACGATTACGAAAGAGTAATTTATGGATTAGAGGATAAGGAAACTTCTCTTGTCAATAGAGTTAAATCTTTAGAGAATATTTATAAAATTACTGTTTAAAGAGAAAGGTCTTACAGTACTGAGTATTGAATGACTATTTTTTTCCGCGAAAAAGGAGGAGTTAACAACAAAGGTAAGCATGTGTTTAGTGTGAACATTAACTTCACATATTCTGCTCTTACTAACCACAGTAGAGTTATTTTTTTAACCACTCCCTCCATGGACTTGTGATTGACGTTACGTTGACTTCGAATCGGTACAGCGGAGATAAGTAATTTCGATTCGTCCATTTTGACTAAGGTTTATCTCAGTTCAACCAGATCAATACTAGGATTATACATAGACATAGAGTCTGGTAACTGTCCTTCCCTTGGCTTCAGCTGAAATAATACATATCGAGGGATTATATCTTTAACTTTTGACAGACTTGGACGGTAACTGCCATTTCAGTCCGTAATTCTAAAATAAATAAGTGTTAATAAAAGTGATAGACATGGGAAGATAGGAAAGATTTACAAAACGTCCTGATGAATAATTTCATTTTTCGAAGTACTAAATATTAGGAAACTGTCACGTAAGTTAAGTACATATTAGAGTTTATGCGAAGGTCTATGGGAATGTTATTTAGAGATTTGTTCAGATTTATACTAGTGTAACGCATTACATTATGTTTTTCTTTAAACATAATTCACGTATAAAAAACAATAATGATAGAAATATTCTTTGATAAATAATTACATAGAAGCTAGCTTTTGTGGTTTAAATTTAAGAAATTCTATACGAATCTTAATCTGAATGTGCACTTCATATACACTTCACATATCTAGTAAAATGTCTTCCTTCTCTTCATATCTAGGAACATTATTCTTTTACGAACTTCGGCTTTCTTCGGCTTTTCTATTCAGGCATGAATTGTAATTCAGTTTTACAGTTTATTTACTTAGCGAAGAGAAAAGCAAATAGGTTGTGCTTTCGAAAGCTTTTGTTCGTCAATCTAAATTTCACAAAATTCGCTTAGAGGAACTTTCCTAAGCAGTGTACGACTTATTTGAGATAATTTCTCGAATTTCCTATACGTATTACAACGTTTGTAACTTGGATAGATGTTTGTACATTTAAAAGAGTTCTATCTTGTTCATCTATCCTCTGAATAACAGAAAGTCTATCTCTTTCGGTACGAATAGACTCGGAACTGATTCTCTATGGAAGAACCCTGAGACGTTAGCATTAACTTAACAAAGTGGCAAAGGACTAGAAGCGGAAGTGCGGTTTCAAAATGAGAAAGAAAGTCGATTGTTTCCGATACACTCGACCACACATCCTCTACAAGTAGTTTCTTTACACAATATGATTTTTTTTAAATATTTTTTTATGTTTCGCCATTTTTCTTACTCTCATGGTGTTTCTAAGGATTCGCTGCGGCAAAAGATATGTCCCACACCATTATTGCTAGCGAAACTTTGATACCTTGAAGATTATAACAATAAGAATTAATATTATGATAAAAGTATTGATGGATTTCTGTCATTGTTTTTAGATTAGTTAGACAGTGAACTAAACGTCATGCAAAAATTATCTGGAGAGCAAAAGATATGATCCAACCACCACTATCCCATGGTTACGATCGACAACTTCGGTGAAACACTGGTAACGTGGTGTGGGCTCGAGCGTTGGTCTCGTCGGTCATCCTGACTTAGTTTTCTAGGATTTTCCTTAGTCCACCAGGTAGATCAGTATTCTGGTATATTCCTCGTTCCTACTCCAGTGATAGATCGCGGTGGCTCAATTGGTAGAGCGTTCACCGCTGGTGCTAGGGGTCTTCGGTTCGGTTCCTGCTCATGTTATGTTGACTTTGTGTTTTTTTCGGGGTTCTCCCGTTTCCTCCCACATTCTTCATTCCACTAACTCATGCCATCATCATCCATCCGGCCTGACTCAAAGTTTTCTAAAGGTTTTAAAAAGCTAAATTCAAATCCTACTCCAGTGTTCTTACACAGAGAAAACTTTGTTCAGAACAAGTAAACATTTTATTTCTGTAACCAAATTTTACTCGTTTTGTTTGCTCTGAACAAATCATTTTTCTGAGTAGGAAATAGTTTACAGGCCTTAGAGATAAAGCTTAGAAATATACATTTTCAATAATATTTCAGGAAAACTAACGATTCTTTATATAGTTATTTATTTAGGAAAGCATCAGGCTAACGCCCAATTATACAAAATATCTTCTCTATAAGTACAGTCAACGTCCGTCCAAAGTTTGTACCCAGTGGTAACATTTCTCTGAATAAATTTGGAATGGATAGACAGTTTTCTTTATCTTACAGAAAATCACATTCTCTGTAAGTTTCAGGAAATCGTATTGAAATCGGTTCATCCATCCAAAGTTTACGACTGAGTACATTCAAAAGAATGACATTACAACTACTAGGAGCTAACTGACATTACAATGTATACATTAAAGATTTTTTAATAAAAGTGAATGGTCTTCGAAAAATGTTCTAAAATGTGACAAATACGATTCGAATCTTCTAGATATGTAAGAACAATACTTTTGCGCTTTTACTAAATTGTTTTCACCTTGTAGCCCCTTTCGAAAAGATGGTTTATTTCTTGGAAACAATGCTTCAATTGGTCACAGAGTTAATCGGGCTATTCGGGTCAAGTCTTGGAAGGGATCCAAGGCATTAGTTTTATGTTTGAGACACAGCCTGATCCGGTGTTCCGGATTCAATCCAGTGACACAGCCTGACTCAATAATCTGATATCGATCCGGTTGCCAGTTCTGATCCAGCCTGAACTGTGGGGCTATGATTATTATTAGTTGTGTTATTTGCGTAACTACTAGGCATACTACTTTTTTCGCACACCACCATGAATACCACGTTTGGCACAAAAAAACTTTTGTTTATAATTTTTATTCTTTTAGTTTATTTTTATTGGTCTATATTTATATTAAATACTAATTTACCGCTTAATCTAATTTAGTCTAGTACTTACACTCTTGGGTTAAAATTTTTGCTTATGACATCTAAATGTAGGGTGTTTATCCGGTTTATCGATTTATAACAATTGCATGCAGGGGTCATTTATGTTTATGATGTGTGGAAGTGTCATAAGATCCTAGTTTCTCTACAAGTGGGTTTTGTGCGTTAGCAGTTGTTAAATATAACGTTTTTGTGAGGCCTATGATATGTTCTTTGATGAGCGGTGTGCCTATCTCTTGCTGTAGTGGGGTCAGTCTCGTGTATCGTGGGCACTTCGTGATTATTTTCAATGCCCTGTTCTGAAAGATTTGCAGTTTCTTGATATGTGATTTGGCAGCATATCCCCATGTTGGTGAAGCATGCGTCAATACGTATTTGGCGGATCAGTGCACTGTAAAGCGTCGCTTTTTGTTCTACGTGTATGTATTATCTATTTAATATGGCTACAAAATGGTACTTATCTGTAAGATTAATGTACTTTCTAATTTTTTCCATTTCTTTTCGACTGGCTATGTTTTCCGCCTGGATTATGCAAAAAAGGGAGGGAGGTTGGAAGGAGCGAACATATCTGAGCATGTGAAGTCCCAAATTAACGCTTTGCCTCTCTTCCAAGGCAACAGAGTCAACCCATCTGGTCTTTTACCATCTGTTCTGCTACATCCATTAGTTCTCTTATTGCAGTTATGCCAGCTGAAATTAATGCTCCCATTATAATGTCATTAACATTTGATTGACGATGGTGTATTCCTGCGTTTTTGGTCAAAAAAGACCATGTAACCCTTTTTTATTTACTTCACTCTTACAAGCCTGACATTTGTGACTTTCATCCAGGCGAATCGCAGCTGCTATTCGGAAACATTCGTAAGTAACGTGAAGGCCAAGAGGGGGCGAAGGCAGAACTTTGAGCCAAACACCTGCTTATAAAGAAGAAGCTGCGATTAGTCTGGCTTTGTCTTACAAGTTATCTGCAGATTGAAGTAAGAAGGAGAGATGTGATTTGATGATGGGTTCATCCCATACGAATTGCTTTGATCTAGTATCGATTTCGGATAAACCTGAACCAACTAATAAAGACCAAGTTGTAGAACAAACCTCAATCTCAGAATCCCCATGAGAAGAAATATAATATTAGAGAAGGTATTTAGGCTTCGGGAACCATACACTGTAAAAAGTGGAAACACGAAATGGATGAAAGTTACTCCGCTTTATGGAGAAATAAAAGTCGAAAATTAGCGTTTTGTTGTATTTACTCTTAAATGTGGATATAGTGTAAGCCTTTTAGTGGAAAGATTGGTAAAATTAACTCCATTTTAAAGTTAAACACTTTCTTTGTAATAGCTTAACGTTAACTGAAAATGGGTTGAAACTGGCCAAAGTGATTTGTCCGTGAACGTTCAACTTATTTTACGTTTAAAACTCGGTCATTTTCTAATCGAAGTGTAAGCTAAACAGGCAATTTTGAGGTTACGTACTTTTGTGGATGAAGGTTAAGCCGTACTTGGATATTCTATAATCCAGTAACAGGAGTAACGTTACTTGCTTGCAACTGAACGTCGAGCCATTTTGCGTGTTTTCATTGTCTTTACAATGTGAACAGCAAAGAGTTTACTGGTGAACCGAGAAATTAAGTTAAAAATAAATCTTTACACTGTAGCAAACGTATCTCTCCTTTTTTTCACGAGACATTCCTCGTAGTAAAATCAAAAACGTGTTAATAATTAACCTCCTTCACAGTAACAGCATAGCTCACTCGGAAAGCCGGATTCACCAACTGCCTTTGTAGCGAAGTGGTTAGAGCGTCTGACCAGTGTGCTTGTGGACCCTGGATCGAAACCCGACGATCTCAACATTTTTTTTTTTAATTTTTAATTTTAAAGGAATATTTCCTTTTATTCTTTTCTACTTTTAAAAAATGCTCGGATTGAATGAAATACGTTGGAACTCTCATATATATGTAATGTATACACGCATTTTGAAATTTTACAGAAAGTAAACCGTTCAACCGAAAACTGGTTGAATATAGGTTAATCCAAAAAGTGGAGGCAGCTCAGCTGCCTCCATTTTTTGGATGAACGTTGTGTCTCCTACTTTTACAGTGTAGAATGACGTCAAGAAGGCGGGAATAGCCAAATCCAAGGCTCGTCGGGTGCCTAATCCTCCAAAACCGATTGGGAGAGAAGCCTGAAGCCATGTGTTATCAGGAAGGGAACAATTGAGAATGGATTCTAATCCAGATTTAATGGTATTATCATAAGGTTCAAGTAGATCTTCTTCCCTCCACGACGAGTATTTGTATATAGCATGTTTATTTTTTTAAATTTTATTTATGACATTTAGGCATCTAAGGCTCTGGCCGGGATAGGGGAGGGGAAAGGATTCGGGAAGGTGTCATCCAGGGTCTATGTTGAAGTTGCCATCCCGCCATTTGCCTGGAGAGTGACTTAGGAAACCTTTGGAAAAACCTCAATTAGGATGCTCGGTCGCTGGGATCGAACCCACGACCTCCCGAATGCTACACCAACGCTCTACCACTGATCTACGGCGGCTCGGTAGCATGTTTAAAGTAAAGGAGTACGTGCTTCTTCTTTATGTAGCTTAGCTAATAAGTTTAATGAAATTTGATTTAACACGGGCGTAGTGTGAAACTGTAGTTTTATTGTCTTATGTAATTTGATTTATATTTGTACTAAGTAAAACACCTCCCACTTTCACAACATCACAAACGAATTCGAGAACATTTTTTTTAAGTTGCACACTTTGCTTCCTGACCCGATAGGATATTGATAGGAGTCCTCTCGTTTGGCGCAGGCTCTATTCCTGGATTGCTATTTTGCGGTTCTCCCTGCATGTTATTTTCACGCAACCGCGGGTGGAAGAAGTTCGACATTTCTTTCATTTCTCAGAACCAAAACATACAGCTCACAAAAAAAAAAGGAAAAAAACAATACTGTACTGACGGGAAATGCATGAAGTCCATTCCTATAATTTAAAGTTTGGTAAAACCGTTCCTCTCTCTTTAGCAACTGAAGAGTGGGTCGGATAGATGATTTATGACTGAAGCGATTTGTCCGTTAGATCAGAAGTTTTAAGGAAAGTGGTTCCGAAGAAACGAGACAACAATACCTTTATTGTGGTTGTTAGATGTTTTGCTGCTATATTTACATCGTCTGAAGTGCGAATATGTAAATCTCCTGGAAACTCGTCAGTGATTGAATAATTGTTGTTGGTACAGCTGCCAATGTTCCCTTCTATAATAATGAGCTTTCTCTGGGAACTTATTTTGCTAGGTTGATTGCTCATAGAAATGCTTTGCTTTCTACCCCTTGCTGCTATAATAAAAACGGTTACTCATTAACGTTTATCCACCTCATGGAGAACGCAATCAATCACGATATGAAGCAAAATAAACTTGATTTATTATGAAACAAAGAGTCCTCAAGAACATATATCGCTATCAGTCAATAATGTTTTGATAAACTAACAAGTCTGTGTGAAGTATCGGTTAGGACTGTCGATTCTGAAGACCCGGGATCTCCAGTTTAAATCTGGGTGAAGAAATATTTTATTTTGAAAGAATAAATATTTATTTTAATAAATAGAATATTATATTTGTTAATAATAGTTTATATGTTTAACGTATAGAATGAATATGGTTAAAGTAGAATAAATATAATGTTGACCCCAATATGAGAAATATTCCACTTTACACTCCTGAAGAAATACCCCACTTTACACCCATTATTTGATGGGTTTCATCATCTTGTCACTTTGAAATTGATTGAGGTTTTTAAGCATATCGCTCCACAGATCCGATAAATTCGTGTTTACTTTCGAATGCAATCTTTGCAGAAAATAAATATAAGAATAATAAAAAGCAAATGGTAGTTTATATTCTAATTATCAGTTTCCTGTATTATCTTTGCTAGCTATTATTTTTCTTTTTATTATTATTGGGGTGAAGATTGAAACTTCGCACCTACATGGTCAAAGCATCTAACTATCCAGACCCAAGCTTCCAGGTAAAGGATATTTGTTTATAAACTTTGTTGAATTAAAAAAACAAACATGTATTTTTGTGAACAATAACAGTAATAATTCTGGAATAACGTGCAGGTGTTCTCAGCATTTTTAAGTTGAAATAGATGTGCTAATCTACTGCATGGCTTTCAACCACAAAACTAGCAATCCACGCTAGGTGATCATCATTTGCTTTGTAGAGAAGGAAAACAAAGAACAGGGCACTTCGGAGCACAGAAGTGGTAGGCAAGAAATAACATCCGCTGTCCAAGACTAAGTTCGTTTTCAGAAAGTTTGAAACCAGCCTTTGTGTCACCGTTCCATCTTGCGTGATGAATCTGCAGAATATGTTTGTTTCTAAGGAAAGAATTAGAAGAAGGCTTACGGCTGTTGGAATCAACCATTCGTGCCCACCAATTAATGCTTTCCATACAGAAAACCATAAAGAGAGACGTCCGGAAAGAGCTGAAGTTAACGTAGATCGCCCCAAACATATTGGGATCTCGTCACCTGGTCTGACGAGAAGTTACTCTTAGACCAGCAGAGAAGATGAAGATATACCGGCTACTTGACAAGATAACATCCTCGCAACTTGGTCCGCACTGAGCACTCTGGAAGCGTCGAGGCTCATTTCTTGAGCTACATAATGACTGGAAATCCAGGTGAACTCGTACCTGTTCCTTAATGATAACCAGTACCAGCTACGTTCAAAATGTTGGTTTGGTGTTTTATCAGCGATTCGCAGAGCAAGGGTTCACTTTTAAGCACAACAATGCTGTGCGCATATCATGGAAGACGAAGATATGGATTGAAAATCCACTCTGAATTAATGTTTAGATTTTGCCTCCTCGTTCGCCAGACTGTAACCCGTAAAACAAATGGTTTAAGGATAGGAAGAGCAGAGACAGAACCGGAAGCAGGAACTTCAGGGCCACTTTATGGAAGTCTGGGATCATTTTCGTCATCATCCAATCATCTGTTCTAATCTTGTACACAGCATGAAGACACGTCTCAGAGATGTCGTTGTAGCAAACAGGTGACTAAAATAGATATCAATTTCTTGAAAGTTTGGAATGTTTTGTCTTCTTGGTTTGTACCTTTTATTCAGTAATATTTGTTTATGACATAGCCACAGGTCAGTTTTGTAGCCTGATAAATGCACTATTTAATTTTCACGATTTCCACTCTATTTCACTATTCACGATATGCAAGGCCACTCGTTTTCTCATAGGAGGAAAATTTCTTTATACCCTTTTCAGTTTTCTCTTTGTTCTCATGTGAAAAATAAATTTCTCGATTCCTCAGAAGAAATAGTCTATTTTTTATTTCATCTTTCTTCGTGTTTTAAGTATTAACATTTTAATCGCGGAGAAGATATTAACAGCCCATCGTTTTCCGATTTAATACTTTCCTATCCTCTTTAATATTTTTCTATTGACATCTTTAGAAGGAAAGAAGTTAAACACTTTCATTCATATCATTCAAACTATATTTATAACATTATTACCCTGAAAACTTATGCTTTACGAAGAATGATATTTAGCACCCGAATCAACAACTGAAAGACGCAAAATTAAAGTGTGGAAGCAAACTCAAGACGTCAAGTCTCACAAAATAAGCTCATACTAGTTACGCCACCATATCTCTTGCGATTTACAGAAATATAACTTTTATTATGCTTTGTAGATGTTTGTTTGCTGTCAATAAGCTTACAAACCAATATTGCTTTACTTGATAGGCTTAGATGTTTGTCTCTAAAGTTAGACACTTTTGTAAACATAATATTCTAATCAACACGTGATTTTGAAGTTTTAACGTTTTCCCTATTAAAGATGAAATAAATTAGTTTAGATGAGATTCGAACTCATGACTCACTAGGTGCTGTCCTACGTTGGTAACAGATAATCCACGGCGTCTGCCATTTCTAACAGTGGAGAACAAGCATTATAGAGGAAACTGATAATTAGAACGTAAAGTGCCATTTAGAACACAAAGCTTTTTGTTTGAAAGCTTTTTGTCTCTTTGTCGCGTTTGCTTTGTTCCCTACGAGGATTGCATTAAAAAGTAAAGAAGAGTTAATCGGATGTGCGCAAAATAAAACAAGAAAAAATATTTAAAATCCTCAGTCAGCGTCAATTAAGTGACAAGGTGGTGGAACCCATGAAGTAATAAACTGTTTCCTTCAATAAATGGAAGTGGAGCATTTCTCATTTAACCGTCAATATTGTATATATGTTACTTCAGTTACACTCAGCCTAGAGGTTTGACATATAAAATATTATTTGTTACAAAATAATACTGTATGTATTAAAAGCAGCCTTTACTTTTTTTTTAAAGATTGAAAATAAAATCCTCCTGATATCAATTTACACTGAAAAGGCTTCGGAATCGACTATGCTAACTAGTACGACACTATAGTGATTGCTTACGATGATGAACAAGTCAATCTTCACTTTAAATTATTGTAACGAAACAAGATATTCGTGCTTCTGATCGTGATTCACTACGTTCTGCATATCTTGCAACAACAGACAAACAAGTGATTGGAAATTTAACTGAAGACGTGCTTGGGCGTTTCTTGTCATAGCAATGAGGGGAAGAATGCAAGATTGCGGAATACTTGCATAAATGATTGTGACAAATAGTACTTGAACCTGTTAAAGGATTTCCGTTAGTATTCGCCAAAAATCCATTGGGTGTCCGCCTGTCACCAGATGTTACACATCTTAACCTTTCCCAGCGACCGGCCATTCTGATTGATGCTTTTCAAAGTATTTTCCTGTCACACCAGACCAGGGGTGTTATAGAAGGGTATACGTGTATACCCACCTCAATGTTTCAGACATCACCGTATACCCACCTAAAATTTATGAAATACATAGGTATATGGGATAGTAAATGAAATGTTTCGTTATAACGAGAGAAGTGTATACCCACCCAAAAGTTTAGCATTACATCCCTGCACCAGGCTAATACTGAGATGGTACCTTTCAAACTATGCCCTGGCTGACTTCTCTTCCTACCCGTATCCTGACTTGGGCCATAGTTGCCTAATAGCTGTAAATGAAATCCAAATTCAATCATCTTGATTTTATCTTCCGAGCGAGATGGAATCTACGTTCCATTAGACGAAAATTCATGGCACACCACGTTGAACTAGTAAGAATCCTTGAAGTTTGTTCAAAGGCCATAACATATGTACTCCCTTATACTCATGCTGATGGCAAGTATGTTTAATCCTTTGTGTGACTCACAATGGAAAAAAGGATATAATACACGTATTTTGAGTGCATGTATCGTGTGAAACTGAAAGTGTAACATCAAAATTTTGAGCTGTGACAACCAAAACTTCTAGTCCGAAACTTTGTGTTTCAATAAAAGCGTAGACTAACAAGACTAAGTTCAGTTTTTGCAAATCGACCCTAAATGTCTACTACTTGATCATAAGTCGTACTTTCATTTGTTTTAAGGTTGGGAAAATTCATTCAGAAAAGTACACTCTCTATGCGGGAAGAAGTGTTTTGATACTTTTGGCTTTTGTTAGACCTGCGGTGGGTTAAAGTTACACCACTGTAACCTGGGCTGTCCATTGTTCTTAAGTTGTACTGAGATGTGACTTTCTAACTTACATGCACACTCGAAGCGTTGCCTCAGCATTCGGAAAGTCCTGGAAACGATTCCAGTGACCCTCCATCCTGTCAGGATTTTTCAGGGTTTTCCTTAGTGTCACCAGGCAAATTTCGGGCTGGCATCTACTAACTACGTCCTGGCCAATTACCTTCAGAAGTTATCTCCCCCACCCTCTTCTGGCCTGAACCTGAGATGCTTAAATACCATAAATAAGAATTCAAATTCACAACACACGATAGATATAAATATGAAAATACAGCACTTCTTAAAGACATTTTTAATCAATACCTACTTGATCCCAGGCATTCAGGCACTTACAGGGATCCGCCGTGCGTCTAAGTGTGAAATTTACGTAAAATGCATATATGTTTGCCTAACATTATACTAATCTTACAAAAAATCTGAATTTGGGGGCGGTCCGGACCCCACCCACATCCTCTAAATATGTCCTAGCATGTAACATTGACAATATAACAGGAAAGAAAGAAATAACTACTGAAACGAATTTTAATGCAAAATTGAGTATACCAACTTCCATGTTGCATACTTGAAAAGATAACTTTTCCATCAGTTGTGAAATACGTAAAAACTTGTATCTACTGACGAGTTAGAGAAGCTTCGGAACTGGTTACTTTAGGATTGTACTACAATTTTCACCTGAATGTTTTCGTTTTGATCTGCGCACCCCGTTGTCTCGAATCAACTCCACGCATGAGGAAATAACATGCTTTCCTCGTGACATAGGACTCCCAGTTCCACCTCTTACTGCACCGTGACTTGCAACTCTACACGAAACAGGCATAGGCCGACTTTTTATGACTTACTGGCTGCACTATTGTGTTGTTTTTAGAATTTTCCTATTTACCTTAGACGTAAAAATTAGATTTTCTGTAAAATAAGCAGAAATAGGCAGTAACATTGAAACAGACAGTAACATTTTTAGGTATTATAAAATTTGTGGATTGTGGTATATTTTCTCGTGCAACGTACATATACACTTCGCTTCCAACTAGGTAGATACTTCAAAAATGGGGGTTTACCTAATGATCCACGGTCTACTCATTACTAGAAATCTATTTGTTTTAGATGTTGAAAAACTGATTTCACCAAATCTGATCTAAAATAATGTCATATAATACTCTTCCCATTTAATATTCTTGACATGAATTCAAATTGTCTGCCTCCAATATAGCACTAACATTTTTCAACCATCTAAGTGTTACATACATTTTCACACTCCTATCTCTTTATTTAAAGAATTTCGACTCACCCTGTACATGAGGAACAATAACATGGCAAGTCACATTTTTCATGCGTATTAGAAGTGCTCTCCATAGAAACCTATGCCAATGTTATTAGGTTTCGAACATCATGGGAGGCACATAGCAGCCAAAGCTCAGTTGATAGACTGTTGGTTTCGCTTTCGGGAAGTCCCAGGTTCGATACTAGCGGCCGAGAATCCTGACTGAGGTTTTTTCATGGTGTTTTCCTCAGTCACACCAGGAAAATGTCTGGATGATATATTTATTTATTTATGGGTCAGATCTCATCCAGTAGTGGATTGAATGTGGCTGTGAGATTTATTATATATACCTTTTAACTTAGTCCCTGGCCGACTGCTTCCGGTACCCTTTCCCCTGCTCTATCCCGGCCTTAGTCATAGATGCCAAGAGGCAATAAAGAAATCAAATTTTATTCGATCAACTTGGAAGAGTATTAATTTTAAGTGACACACTCTGAATGAAAGTTTGCAGTTATTAAAATATTGAGAAACGTGTCGAAAAGTTGTTGGTTATATTATGCAATCTAAACTGCTGTAACTCGTCTTCTACCTCACCAGAAATTTGGTATAAAACTATTTTCCTCACTAGCCTCTTAAGTTATACAAACTATACTTTTTCACAGCGGTGCTTAATAAATAGACAGTTGGGCCGGATGAATACGAAAAGCAGATTCTTTTGCTTGCAAATTTTTAAGTAAATTCTTCGAAGTGAATTAATATAAAGTGAAGCAAAAGTTCGTGCTCCACCGGAAGTGAAGCAAAAGCTTGAAGTAACATATAAAGATTATTCATACCAATTGAAGCAAATGCTTTTCCCTCGAACCTTTACTTCTGAGCAAATGCTTTCCTTCATGCTCGTGCTTCGAAGCATTTACTTCGATTTTATTAATTCGGTCCAATATTTAAGTCACATTAAAAAAATAACACTATAGATCAGAAACTGACACCTCAAGCAATTTATACAGTAAAAATTTATGTTCCAGTTCTCTGATCAACGGTACATAATGGGCCGGATGAATATAACATAAATAAATGTTTCGAAACACGAGCAAGAAGGAAATGCATTTGCTCAGAAGCAAAATGTCGAAGCATGTGCTTCAATTAGTAAGAATAATCCCTACATTTTACTAAATGCTTTTGTTTAGAGTAACAGAAGTAAATGCTTCACTTTCGGCTGAGCACGAACTTATGCTTTACTTTTTACGCATTCACTTTTTACTTCAAAATTTACAAAGAAAAGCATTTGCTTCTTTTTATCCATGCGGTCCAATGTACCTCACCGCCGTGCCTGAAACCTTTACCACTGTCACCTAACATGTAGCTAATTTCCCCCTAGTAAATTTGTTTAAAATTAAAAAGCAGCCAAACTTCTCACATACGACATGGTTCGAGTGCTTTGGAAGTTCAACTCGTATTTATAGTGGGACTCGTAACATACTGTCATGACAGTTATGGGCCATATGAACAGTTTATTTATCATCGTTGAAAATTGACCAAAGCTTTTAGCCGTTATTTCTTAGGTTTACTCAGACTTACATGTAGTAAGGCATAAGACAACACCATTAAAGAGTTTTTGCAATAGCATGCTATTTAATATCTACGGAGATAAAACCTTCATCTGCTTTACGACAGTTTTATCTGTAATGGATGCGAAAACAAAGCAAGAGTATCAAACAAAATAATTTGCAGTTTTAAATTAGATATTTAAAAAATTAGAAATGTAGATTTTGACCTTAAAAATATAGAATTTTTACATTTAATTTTTAACATATACTGTACGTTTAACAAACAAGTGAGTCCTCAAATTTCAGCATTTCATATCAGCACTGCTGACTGTAAAGGTCCAAAGTGGTATCGAATAAAACATCACTCGTGCTGAAGAATTTACCATCTGGACCACGACCAAAATTTATCGTAACAATTATTTTTCAACGCCTCCTCACTTTATAGCGTCAGTTTATCGATCTACACAATGGCATTTGTGAATTCAGCACAAGAAAGTTCTCTTGGCTAACCAAAGTCTAGACATGCAACTTCTGTAGCCAAGGGAAAGCAGCATATAAAATTTTTAACTCTGGTTTTATCTTTGAGTTAGATACTAACCTATAAATTTGGACACTGCAGTACAGGAACCTTTCGTATCATCTGTGTAACATTTCAAATCATTCGAAGATGGGCAGGCAAATTTTAATTTTATTTATGACCTTTAGGCATTTACGGCCCAGGCTGAGAAGGGAGGGGAAAGGATGCGGGACGGTGCCGATCCGGGCCTAAGTTGAAAGTACCATCCCGGCATTCGCCTGGTGTGACTGACTATCTTGGGAAAACCTCGGTCAGGATGATCATCCGCTGGGGTTGAATCCACGACCTCTCGAATGCTAATCGAACGTTCTACCACTGAGCCACGGCCCGCTCGGTAATGGACGGAGGAGTGGTTTCCCAAAATAATATTCAGTTCTTTATACCGTGCGGAAAAGGAAACATGTAGTAATTAATTCCATGTCATAATCTACACGAACACCTATTCTCAGCCATAAACGTTTCATATAAGCTCATAAAGATTGTAGATGCTATAAAGAATCTCTCTCTGTCTCTGCATCTTCATGTGTGTGCTTTTGCCTGTCTCTCCAGCACACACAAGCCAGTGATTTGGATGATATTCAATTCACAGTTGCTATGGGAACTAAGCGGGATTTACGGGAAACTTGATTTATTACACTTTCGTGTTTCCGTTCTCTGCATCTAACAGTAAGTAGCATTTGATGTGATCTTCAGTCTTAGTAAACATCCTCTTGGAGAGGCTGACTTTTTACCAGACTTTTATTCTAGTAAGAAGTGATGTTGAATTCTGGAATAAAATTGCACCATGACATACGTAATGTAGACTAAAACTGCTATTAAAATTATAAAATCTTAGTAACAGAAAAATAGCTAAAACAAAAATAAAAAATAACAAAGAATAGAAAAACTGTAACTAAGCGAAGACAAATACAATAGATACAAGAAAATACAGTAGATGTGATTAAGATTACTCCCTTTCACAAAGTTTCATAAAAGTGGTTCGTGGGAGGTAAAAGTCAGAAGGTCAGTAAGTGATAAAGCGCGGGAAGTCTGATTATGAATTATTTCTTTACTAGAGATAACCTTGGAATTCTGATGTAAAAGTATTCATTACACCTGCTCTCGGATCATACAGTTGAAGTAATGGGAAACATTCATTTATGCGGATCGGAAAGTTTACGGCGAATAGAGAGATCATTTCGTCATCGATATGACAAAGAGGCGTAAGCGACGAAAAGCATTTCTTTTACAGGAGAGCATTTTAAAGAAAAACTGTGCTCTTTAACCGTCTGACTTGTAATGGAAATTAAACCTGTCTTTAAAGTTAAATATTGATTTTTGTGCAGAAGCACTACTCTTTCGAAACAAGTTTCAAGTGACTTGAAACCTCTCTCTGTCGCTTACGTCCATTTGTCACATGAACAAAATTCGAAAGTGGCGCTTACGCCAGTCATATTTTCTGTACAGAAGAAGGTAATAAAGATACAGTTCCGCCTGTTTGTGAGATGAAAGATTAACGTATTATAAGTCATTAGGAAAAACATCTCAAATCTTCCAAATTTGTCATATCGTCGACGATTTATTTGAACGTTAGACGAAGTATCAGTTTTGGATAGATGAGATAAGGAAGGGCATCTATACGCATGAAGCAATTAATGATTTTATCCAACCTTAAGAGATTTCTGTCACGTGGCATGGACCAGATAGGAGAGGCATAATCAATAATCGGCAGAACACATCTTAGGAAATACGTTCTAAGTGCAAGCATGTTATTGATACCAGTGAACCTATATATCAGACCTAGGGTTTCCATTGCTTTGGAAATGATGTAGCCAATGTGATTAAGAAATGTTAATTTAATGTCAAACACAACGCCAAGATATTGATAATGTTGAACCAAGGGTATGATCTGTTTGCATACTTGATAGGATAATATAATGATATAAGTTTTTAAAGTAAACCTAATAGCTGCACATTTTGAGGAGCTAAGATTAAGTCGTCAATCAGTACACCGGTTTTCTAGGTATGTTAAGTAATTTTGCAGAGTAGTTACGTCTGTGGGAAATGATATGATCTGAAAAATTTTGAAACCATCAGCATGAAGAAGAATCTTGCCGTTATCAATGAGGCAGTCACAAGTGTCATCCATATACAGAGTAAAGCATAGAGAACCTAAGGAGCTGCCCTGAGGAACTCAACAAAGAACCGGAAGTTATTGTTCTCTGTTTCATAAATACCAGAAAAAGAGAGTTTTCAAGGAACCATGAATATTGAATCTATTCGTTGTTTCGTGAATAAGGAGGGTGTGATTGACTGAATCAAATACTTTGGAAAAATCTAAGTAAATGGCATCAAGTTCAGTTTTGCATTTGAAAGCGATAATGGCAATAACTTGGAGAAATGCAATGTTTGTTTCGCATTTCTCCTGGAATTAAATGTTGATTGGGGGAGAGATGGGGAAGAACATGCGCTAGAACATGTTTTGATATTATCTTCGCACAGATTATTGACAGAGCAGGAGGAAGAGAAATTGGCCTAAAGATTTGGGTCCTTTTTGTAAATTAGCACAACATTGACTTGTTTCCAATAGTCAGGGTATTTTCCTTCAGCAAAGCACTTGTTGAAACACTGTAGTAACAGGAAACTTAGTATTGGAGCGAGTTTCTTTAAGAATACGGGAGGAACACTAATGAGGAGAGAGGCTTCAGTATCAGACAATGAAGATGAGACTGACGTGACTTCTGCGTGGTTCGTTCAGTTATAATACTGTATGACTGTTTTAGTTTCTAGGAGTTTATTTTATATACTTATTGTTAATTAATCCATACTATTAACTATATTTATTGTTAGCTATTTTGTGATAAATATTTTCTATAAATAACATGCACATTTACACAGTCTGTGTGGCGCAGTAACTTTCATTATAAAAAGGGTCAGCAGTTGAATAGAAGTTGAACCCCAGAAGTAAGCGCTTCTCTTAAATTTCTGTAGTGCAGACTGCAGTCATTTATCGAAGTTAAACATTGATACCTCGCATCTACAATTGAATCTGTAGTTGGAAGGAGGAAATGAGCGCCAGAACGGTGGAAATCGATGTTTAGTGCCAATTTTTTTCAATATATTCACAGTGTCAGTGGCAAGAGAGAAATTGTGTATTGTATAAACGGTGTTGTGTAAGGCTATATATTATAAGCAACGTTTCACGCAAAACAGGACTTTTATTTTGGGCCTTTCCCAGATAGCAAGTAAACTTGCAGCAAGTTTCCAGAAATATTGGCATTGCAAGTCTCCAAACTTGCAAACACGTTTGGCGTTGCAAGGCTGCAAACTTGCTACAATCTTGCAGCAAACTTGCTAGTTGACGGATGCCAAATTTGCTACAAACTTTGCATGTCATTTTGCTTCAAACCATTCATAACAAACGTTGTTTTGAAAACGTTGCTAGACCAAAAACTAGCCTGTGGCGAGAAAAGATTTCAGTCTTCAGTGGATTTGAACTCACAATTCTCAGATTTCTTTGTTATCTGCCACTCTACCGATTACTCCACGGATTTTTCTGTTGGACGAAATACGTTTTACTAGTCCTTTTATGTTACGAGAACAGTTTCTGGCATCTATGTAGACACTTCAGCTGCCAAATTCAATTGTTCGGGTGGGCAAATCCACGATTCAGCCACCCCTGCTCGTTTCCTCGTAGTATTGCTGTAGTGCTACGTGTTAGTAGGTTCGCAGATAACAAGAAAACATATTGATTGAACAGAAGAGAATTATATATTTTTCTTCCATCATGATTAGAATGTTATAGTTTATGCACATGCAATTTTTGGTCACTTGATTGCAATTAAGTTGGGATATATCGATGATACAGTCAGCTTCTTGTCTGTGGAGAATGGTCAAAAAGTATGGAAATTATCTTATGATATTAAGTTACTGCTGAAAGGAATGGAAAGCAATTACAAAGTAATGGATACTGGGTGGAATGTGCTACCTGCTCGAGGGTATGTTGTTAATAGCCGTCATTTTGATGTCCGCCATATTGAATCTCGACTGGTTTTCTTAAATGGGAAAGAGTCGTATAATACTTCACTCTGGGTTAGAATTCTACGGGAAATACGTTTCTGAAGTCAGCTTTACTCTGACGTCACTCAAATTGTGATGGTTGTGCTACCCACTTTCAACATTTCTGCTTGCTTAGTTTTGGAGTTATGCCAGTTCCAATGTGTTGGAGGGGGGGAGGCAACTTCACGTCAGTTCCCAAGTGTTGGTGCTGGTGGAGATTTTTGTCGTGCTAGTTAGTACTCAATTTTTTGCTTGTTGTGCTACCCACTTTCAACATTTGTGCTGGTTTAGTTGAGGAGATATGCTTCCTTAAAGCTTGAAAATCCTGCTGGGCCAACTTCACACAAGCGCCCAAAATGTTTGTGCTGGTCGAGATTTTTTGTTGTGATCGGTAGCACTCACATTGTGCTGGTCGAATTTTTTTTGGTGATCGGTAGCACTCACATTGTGCTGGTTGTGCTACCCAATTTCAACATTTGTGCTGGATTAGCTTAGGAGATATGTCCTTTTAAAGGTTGGAAAATCTTGGGGACCAACTTCACGCGAGGCCCTCAATTGATTGTGCTGATCGAGATTTTGGTTGTGATGTTTAGAACTCAAATTGTGTTGGTTCTGCTACCCACTTTCAATATTTGTGCTGGGTTATTTTAGGAGATATGCCCTTTCAAAGTTTGAAAAATCATAGGGGCCAACTTCGTGCGAGCCTCCCAAGTGTTGTGCTGGTCGACATTTTTGTTGTACTAGTTAGCACTCAATTTGTGCTGGTTGAACATATTTATTAAACTAAATGAATAACAGAAATTAACCAATGTCTTGGTAACAGATTTATTAAAACAAGTGAATAAACAATGAAACTTTATTGTTTTTATTCAGTTCAGCTAGAATAGATTTATTGAACAAAGTGAATAGCAAAAATCAAACTGTATTTTATTACTATGATAAAATATACATGTCTAAAGTTAAGTGAATAACAAAAATCAATCTTTTTTTTTTTGTTTGCATGCTAGACTAGATTTATTAAGCCAAATGAATAACAAAATTCAAATTCCTTTTTTGTTTAAATGGTAGAACATATTTATTAACTTTAGTGAATAGAAAAATTAAACAGTAATTTTGTTACCGAGATAGAGCATACGCGTATTTATAAGTCCAAGTGAGTAAGATAAAGCAGATGGACTTTATGCTATAATATATGTTAGATTTATTAATCAAAGTAAATAACTAAAATCAAACAGTATGTATTAAACCGAAATTATCACAAGAGGATTCTACATTAGGTAATGCTATAAATTATGTATGTTCTTCTCTGAGGATCTAAATTGCTGAGTCTAGAGAACGTTTGTGTAACAAATGGTTTGCGATTGTAGTGTTTGTTTGCTTTCATAAAGCTTCCTCGAACAAACAAAGAAATATTCCGAGCTCGCATCAATAGTAGAGAATTGTAAAGATCTAATAATAGCAAACTCTTGGTTATATATAAAGAATTTTACAACCAACATATTTTTTCCATTTTTTAGCAAGAATAGAAATTCTCACTAGCAAAAGAAACACAAGCAACACAAATTCTCACTATGCACTGAACTTCATATATACTCAACTGGAGAATCTTACTTTACCTTCGCCTTTGGAATCTTAAAGGTGGCTCAGAAAAAGGTAATCTTGAACCATTCAGTGGACCCAAGAAACAAGAATCAAAATACAAATACCAGATAAAGACAAGGAGATCAATCTTAAAACTAGAATGGACATTTCCGTTTTCCCCGTCCTTACATATTTTACAGTTTGTTTGTGTACATCGGATTAAATAACATATAATGTTTTTTTAAATTTCAGCTCTACGGTTTTCCGTTACGTAGAAATATAGCATGAAATATTGAGAATTCAATCTGCTACGTCATACAACGAAAATCATCCTCTGATTGGTTTGACGTAATCAGTCCGTTGTATTTCCGTAGCTATATGCTTCTCCCTATGTTACGTTCCTTATTAAGAAGTTTGAAGACAAAAAAGAGAAAAATATTTACTTCATCACTTAACGAAATAATTAATGTACAAATCTGCAGAACACACTTCAATAAGTTTAAACACCAAAACATGTTTTTAATAACAGAAAATGCTCGAAACATAGACAGGGGGCAGTCTTAACTTGCAATGTTCTTCTTATCGCTCGTTCGTGCAACTGTTTGTATCTTGTAAATTTAGCTCAATTGGTTAGCGCATATTACTTTTTAAATTTTTATACTTTCACCTAAGGCTGTTCGAATCCTATCAATGGCCGTATTTTATTTTACTTCTCGAAACGCAAGAGTAACTTCAATGTGAAAGCTTCAATTTACGTTTTTGTTTCTTACATGCTTTTATTATTATTTTATACAATGACATATTAAAACTATTCAATATATTCACGGCCTACAAGTACGTTAAATTGTTAACAGATGGCAGTAACGAGCACTATTAATTCATGTCCTTTTAAGTTCTTGAAAAATACTTCATTAGCATTCATTAAAAAAGTATACGATTGTCGGATGTAAAAACCCACATTTTTACAGAAAAAAAGAGGTAATTCTTTTTAAATACAAGAGTTCTAAAGAGCATTATTAGAAGATATCTTATGATTTAATCATGAAAATGAAAAAAAAGAGCTGATATAAATTAGTGTTGAAGCTACCAAACTATATTAATATCTTAAAAAGTATTAAAAGTAAAAATCAATTTTAAATGAATAAAACGAACTAAATGACGTGTTAAGGCATACAGAAACGTTATTCACCAGTTATACTATTTCTTTCGATCCATTTTTGCGATCTCTTTTTAACAATACTAACAAATCAAATACCATTTGTATGTCAATGACAAGCAGTCGGAAGACTGATTACGTCATAACATGGCAGCACCCGATTAAGCGCAAGGCTGAGGCGCTTTTGAAACAAGTCTTTATAACTCTTGATAGATTCATCACAGAAAGAAAAGAAAATGTTTTCCGTAGTCTGCTTTAATAGAATATTTTTTTATTGCAATAAAAAAATACTACCGGAAATGTCCTTTTCTGGTTTCTAACAAAACATTCTAACAAAATTAATTCTAACAAAACACACTTAGAGAAAGAGAAAATAACACTTCTTTAGCAGAATTCATAAAATTTTGCGTATGGGTATAGACCCATTTCACTCATATTTTTTCGGTGTTAAACTTCACTCTTAGGAATCATTAAAAGAGGTATTAATAAACACACACTGTCACATAGAACGATAGATTCACTAAAAGAACAATTTGTATACCACCTGATTTATATTCTCTCTCTCTCCTTCCTTGAGAAATACAACCAGCTCTTTCTCTGGAACAGACCAAATTTTACTGTTGCTCCACGTGACCACTGGAGTATATTTTCTTGAAGAATAATTCACAAGTTTTAACTTCTTTCTGGTAATGTAACCACTTTAGTATAAATTTCCATATGAAACTATAACTGGCTATTTCACTATTGGCGTAATTCAATATATCGAATTTTACACAAGATTGCCTACCTTACGTAACTTTAACTGAGACAGTTTAAATGCCGTGTTCCCTCTGGCTTATACCAACGCATCTGCCAGCACATGCCTGCCGTTGGATCGAGCGGAGCTAGAGGCACATGGTCAACATCTTTCCTCCAATCAGGAGTGAGAGCGTGGTAACCTTCAAAGAAGACAGAGATAACTAAATATACATGGGGTCAACAAGCAGTAGGCGCCATTTTGTGCCCTTCCAAAACTTAAAATTAGGTTTCCACACTACAGGTTATTTATAGCCATACTTTAATTGGGATAATCATTGTCTTCAAAAATATGTTCAATTATTATAACAAAAATACTGTTTGATTCTTGTCATTCATTTGGCTCCATAAATCTATTCCAGCATAGCAACAAAAATAATGTTTGATTTTATTATACATTTATTTTAATAAATGTATTACAGAGATGCATTAATATTCGGTATTCACCTAGCTTAATAAATATGTTCTATCATGGTAACAAAAATACTGCTTAATTTTTGCTATTCACTAAGTTCAATAAATATTTTCTAGCATTATCAAAAATATTTCATTATCTATTCATTTGGCTTAATAAATCTGTTACAAAGACAACGTTTTATTTTTGCTATTCACTTGGCTTAATAAATGTTCTATGATACTAACAAAGTCACTTTCTGTTATTCACTTGACTTAATAAATATGTTCCATCATTGTAACAAAAATACTGTTTCATTTTTGCTACACAGTTGGCTCAAGAAATACTGTATGTTCTATCATGGTAACACAATTACTATTTCATTTTGCTATTCACTTGGCTCAATAAAATTAATTTATTCTAGCATGGTAACATAAATATACTGTTTGATTTTTGCTATTGACTTTTCTTAATATGTTCTATCATGGTTACAAAAGTGACAAGTATTTTAATTGTATTTGCTATATATTATCATTTATACGGAAAACTCTAACTTTGTAATTGTTATAATATTGTAGAATTTAGTAACCACAATTTAATGTTAATATTAATATATATACCTAGTTAAGATACAAAGCCCAAGTAATAGAGAAAACATCGTATATATAAATAAATATGATGATTTTAACAAATTTATAATTATCTGCTTAATCTAATTTCATAATATTTAACTCCAAATATTCAACCACAAGACTTTCTATATTGTGTTAAGCTAATAGCATTTACTGGATATCTTTGGTTCAGATTTGTAGGCTTTAATCATTTCCCTATACAAGTCAACTTACAAGAACAGTATTCATAGCCATTTATTATGTGAATACGATACATATCTGAACGATTCCACGCGTCACGCACCGATATTTAGAATACACTTTCGACTTTAATTGTCTTTTAACATCTCTTACTAATTCAAGAAAGGCGACTTCAGCAGACCGTTTGATAGAGGAGACATTGGGGAATATTTCCTGTGAAAGAACACGCAATTAATAAAAATAATACATATTATTTAATATTAAAGTTGCCGTCACGCACTGACATTTTTGCAACCCGCAATTACACTCTGACATTTATTTCCCCCTAAACTCTCTAAAACTATAGGCCGAACGAAATATTCTAATATACCATATCTAAGAGGAGCATGTTAAGTTTTATTTCTATTCAAAAAATTCCAGAATATATAAATAGAATAAGCGTATAGGAGAAAAAATAGCGTCACGCACTGACATCTGTGAATTATTAGATGATTTTACCTCGTTAGTATTGCTTTATTTTTGTACATTCTGAAATAAATAAATTACAGACTCTGGATAAGATATCACTATAAAATATAATGCGTGCCCAAAATTCTTGTTCCCAAAATTTAAAATTTTAAATCCATATTAGAATGATTCTACGAATATGTGAAACCCAGTAGTAAAATGTGAAACCTACAGTGGACATTATGTAGAGGAGCGCAATCAATTCTTGGAAGGTATCCAGGGCCGCAAGTAAGGGAGAGCAAAGAACACGTGTGCCCCGCACGGATTCCGCCAAGATTTTCAGTTTGGGGGGTGCAAAAGCCAAATTGGGAGGATGTAAGTAGAGTTTTCACGATTTCCATCGTTTATGACTGTAAAAACTTTAAAGTTGCGGTGCGCTCGAGAATTTGGGGATGACATCCCTGCAGGGGGGTCTGAATTTATCACGCCCCCAAGCGCCAGACTGGGTACGACAAATGAATATAAGCAGGGAACGTTGTACACTTTTGGCTCCATAGAAGGGGCGCCAAATTCGGATAATGCTCCCTTTGGAAAAATACAACCTGCAGTCCTGGGTATACGATGTGTGTTTACTAAAAATACTTCAATAAGTCTTATCACAAATGTATAGTGAGCTTCTGTTGTTGGATTATTTAAAAAGTTAAAATTAAAAGATACGATTTTACTTCATTTGAATCGAAGACCTGAATTACAAAGGATCCCAAGTCCACTTTTTTCGTATTTGTACTTTTTCTGTTCTTCAGTATCTATGTCCCAAGGGCTATTCACTTGCATAGATATTACATCCGAATCCCAACTCTAAAACCTACTTTAAAACAAAATAATTTCAACCGAATAGAATAACATATCAAGACCTTGGACTGATTTTGTTCCTCCTGAAAAGGAAATACTCCTGTGCATTTGGGATGTTTTGCAATTCATTTCTTTTCTTCAATTATGAGTTATACAACTAAACATGTAGGAATGCAAAATTTGAAACAATATATTTATAAATATTAAGCTTTTTTCTTTTATATATTGACATAAATGAATCACCTATTTCTTTCTAGTCTTTTTTCGGCCTGGCAATAATTGAAACTCGATTGCTTGATCATGACAGTATGTCAGGCTATTTTTCTTCCTATCTGCTATTACTACCTACAACCTAGTATTGTTTTTATGAAAATAAAACTTCAAATATTTCCCTATTAAATGATACACCAGAAAGTTTTGTTGGGCCCTACTTTCAGAGAGTTTCGAGAAATGTATATCAAAGTGTAAGTGCGGATTGTAAAATTGTCAGTGCGTGACGGCAACTTTAACATTATATAATAAATAGTATTTTTATATATACATATTATTTAATCGAGAATGTGATCCCCAGTATTTCTGCTAGCATGTAATATGTCCAATTTCCACTTTTTGAACTTCTCGGAAATATACTACAAAATTATATTCTGAATGTCAGTTTGTGATGGGTGGTACGGGTTTATTGCTGTTAATATTTTACACAAAATTTATTGTGATTTGAAAAAAACAATTTGAAATAGTTTTTGTTCAGCATTTGACTGTAGCGCACCACACGAAAACACTTTACTTTTCACCAAATATTCTGCAGTGTACAGTACTTTCCGTAGTACATTGAAAGTCGCACACTCACACAGTAAAAAACTGCTATGTTAATTCAACACAATGCAGTGTTCCAGCGTCACTACCAATTTGTGTGCTAAACCAACACAACACACCGTGTTGATTTCGGTACTGCGAGAAAACGTTATAGATGCAGCAAGATTTGAACATGAGTGGTTGAGTTAGAAATCTAGTATCATATCGTCTTTTTTAATCTCGTTTATTTAATGTCCTGTTACATTACATTTAGTTATACGATTGTGACCTTTATTTATGCGTTGATCTTGCTTATAACCTACATTAAAATCAGAAACACTCACAAACAACCATGCCCTAGGCGGGATTCGAACCCAGAATCTTGTATTCGATGGACTAGCGCACTAGGCTGCTCGGCTATTTTGATCGACATCTGGGCTAAATCGCCAGACAGAAAAACACTTAATTCGAACAGTACAAAAGATAACAAAACGTTGCTGAACCCCCAGCACGAACAAAGTTACTCTCACGACTTATGCCGTGATTTAATCACTTTTCCATTTGTCAATTAGGGAGGATAATTGTCATTCATTGATATGTTCCATTTCTATGAAACCAAACACAGCGTTTGACATGTTGTTACGATAAGAAAGCCGTAACGGTGGTCAAGTGTATTACTGTCGTCATCTTGTTTGCTTTCAAAGAAAGGGAATATTCTCAATGAATGAGAATTCTCGTTCCCAATTGACAAATAGAAAGTGTTAAACTATGGGTTAAGTCGTTCAAGTAACTTAGTTTGTTTTGGAACTTCAGCAACATATATTTTATCCACTACACTGTTTGAATCTATATTGTAGTCGTTTAATTCAAATGTTGTTCAATAAATATCTTTTGTAACTAGTGCTTTCTCTGCCTGACAAGTCAGCAAGACGCTTGACTTCTAACTGAGCAACCCATGTTCAAATCTCGCTGCAGTCATGATTTCCCCCCACTACCGAAATCAACACCGTGTGTTGTGTTGTGTTGATTTGAACACACAAAAAGTGGTAGTCACGCTGGGACCCTGGATTGTGTTGAACTTACACAGCTATTTTTACTGTACACTATAATCTGAGAACGTCACGCAGTGACCACACTATGTTATTGATTTACACAAAATCTATTGTGATTTTTTAAAAAATGTTTCAATTGCTTTTTTCTTCAGCATTCGACTCTAACGCGCTATATAAGCAACTTACTTTTCACCAAATATTCTGCAGTGTACAGTACTTTTTATATGCGGAGCGTCACGCACTGACGTAATTATGTACTTGATTTTTATAATGCCCTGCCAGTGCGTAAGGACGATTAAGAAACAAATCAATAGTCTGTCAATACAGAAATGAACGAAATTTAATTTATCATTTTTTTTATATTTTAAATCCCTACATTTCTAGCTGAATGATTCACTGTTAAAACGAAGTAAAATTGAAGCTATTTGTGTGATTTTTAAATAACCCAAAAACAAAAGCTAATTACAAATTTTTACTAATGACTTTTTAATATTTCTTTATGTAAATACGAATCGTATACTTTCTAGAATCGATTGTACTTATTAAAATAAATTCACGATATGTTTCAGTTTTCAACATCAGGTATGACATATTCGTGGAATTGCTCATCGATTGAGTATTAAGTTTGTGTAAATATGACGTGAATGAATACCTGCAAAGAAATAATGGCTGTTATATTTAGTTACATGTATTCGATACACAAAATGCGTGAATAAGTAGAAAACTAACAAATAATTTAATCTAGCGCGGTCCCTTGGGCACGAACCCCAATAGATCGTAGAGGATCAGTCTGAAGGAAGGTATATGTCACGAAACTGTCTATGAATTAGTGTTTTAAACTGGAGGTCCGCACTGACCCAACGCGACCGCATTCGTCTAACGCAAGAGCGCGACCGCATCTGAATTAAACTACGACTATGACTCTCTTTGACAAGACTATGCGCCTTATCTCGCAGACAACATACGACACCATACATTGTACAATACTGAATGTACAACGAAACCTCTTTGCTATATCTATAAATATAAAAAATGAGATTAACTAGCTTAACATTCGTATTCTCAGATTAACACACCAAGAAAACAGTCTCTATGGCCAACAAACAGTACTTCTGCAAGAATTTAGAACACCATAAAATACAAACTCCGTTATGAAGTTTAAAATAAGAATAAAAAACAAAAGTGTTGATAGCTTCTACGCCAAACACAACGAGGTAAGTACTAACGACTAGCAAAGCGTTTGAACGATTCCCGTTAAGATACGCACAAACCTTTATTCAAATTTAAATGACACGCCCCGTAAACCAAACCAACACAACAAAATAGTCAACCATCACAAACATTCCGGGGCCTTCGCGTGATGTTGGCACCACAAAACTTTCAAATTTTGAAAGGGCATATCTCCTTAACTAAGACAGCAAGACAGCACAAATGTTAAAGTGGGTAGCACAACCAGCACAATTTAAGTGCAAACTAGCACAACAAGAATCTCGACCAGCACAAACGCTTTGCAACTGGCGAGAAGTTGCCACTCTCCCCCCCCCCCCCCCCCCCCACCACTAGATTTTCAAATTTTGAGAGGGCATATCTCCTTAACTAAGCCAGCACACATGTTGAACGTGGGTAGAACAACCAGCAACATTTTAGAGCTACCCAGCACAACCAAAATTTCGACCAGCACAGACACGTGGGAACTGGCGTGAAGTTGGCCCCCAAAACATTTGAATGGGCATATCTTCTAAATTAAGTTAGCACAAATGTTGAAAGTGGGTAGCACAACCAGCACAAATTGAGTGCTAACTAGCACAACCAAAATCTCAACCAGCACAAACACTTGGGGACTTGCGTGAAGTTGGCCCCCAAGATTTTTCAAACTTTGAGGGAACATAATCTTCTAAACCAAGTCAGCACAAATGTTGAAAGTGGATAGCACAACCAGCACAAATTTGGTGTTAATTAACAAAATAGACATATCGAGGAGAACAAACACTTGGTGGCTTGCCTGAAGTTGACCCCTGAAGATTTTTAAATATTGAAGGGGCATATCTCCTTAACTAAGCTAGCACAAGTGTTGAAAGTTGGTAGCATAACCAGCACAATTTGAGTGATAACTAGCAAAATAAAAAAAAAATCTCGACCAGCACAAATACTTGGAAACTAGCGTGAAGTTGGCCCCCGAAACATTTGAACGGGCATATCTTCTAAATTAAGCTAGCACAAATGTTGAAAGTGGGTAGCACAACCACCACAATTTGAGTACTAACTAACACAAAGAAAATCTCGACCAGCAAAAACACTTGGGAGCTCGCTTGATGTTGCCCTCGGAAGATTTTCAAACTTTGAAAGGATATATCTCCTTAACTAAGCCAGCAAGACTGTTGAAAGGGAGTAGAGCAACCAACACAATTTGATTGCTGCCCAGCACAACCAAAATCGCGAACAGTATAAACACTTGGGAACTTGCGTGAAGTTGGCCTTCCAAAACATTTGAACGGGTATATATCCTAAACTAAGCTACCACAAATGTTGACAGTGGGTAGCGCAACCAGCACAAATTGAGTGCTAACTAACACAACAAAAATATCGACAGCACAAACACTTGGGGACTCGCGTGAGCTTGGCCCCCAAGATTTTTGACATTTTGAAGCAGCATACCTCCTAAACCAAGCCAGCACAAATGTTGAAACTGGGTAGCACAACCATCACAATTTCATTGCTACCCAGCACAACCAATATCACAACCAGCGCAAGCACTTGGGGGCTCGCGTGCAGTTGACTCCTCAAGATTTTTCAAAATTTCAGGGAGCATTTGAACGGGCATATCTCCTAAACCAAGCCAGCACAAATTTTGAAAGTGGGTAGCACAACCAATACAAATTCAGTGCTAATTAGCCCAACAAAAATCTCGACCAGCACAAACACTTGGGAACTGGCGTGAAGTTGGCCCTAAAAAACGTTTGAACGGGCATATCTCCTAAACCAAGCCAGCACAAATGTTGAAAGTGGGTAGCACAACCAGCACAATTTGAGTTCTACCGAGCACAACCATACTCTCGACCAGCAGAACACTTTGGGCGCTCGTGTGCAGTTGACCCCTCTGGATTGTTCAAACTTTCAGGGAGCATAACTCCTAAACCAAGTCAGCACAAATGTTGAAAGTGGGTATCACAACCAGCGCAAATTGAGTTCTGACTAGCACAACAAGAAACTTAACCAGCACAAATACTTGGGAACTGGCATGAAGTTGGCTCCCCATGATTTTAAGAATTTGAGGAACATATCTCCTTAACTAAGCCAGCACAAATGTTCAAAGTAGATAGCACAATTTGAGTGCTACTCAGCAGAACCACAATCTCGACTAGCACAAACACTTGGGAACTGGCGTGAAGTTACCCCCCCCTCAAGATTTTTCAAATTTTGAGTGAGCATTTATCTCCTAAACCAATCAGTACAAATGTTGAAAGTGGGTAGCACAACCAGCACAATTTGAGTGCTAACTTGCACAACAAAAGTCTCGACCAGCACGAACACTTGGGAACTGGCGTGAAATTGGCCCCCCAAGATTTTCAGACTTTGAAAAGGCATATCTCCTTAATTCAGGCAGCATAAATGTTGAAAGTGGGTAGCAAAACCAGCACAAACACAGGAGGGGGGGGGCAACCTCACACAGGCGGTGGTTCATGTAGCGATGAAGGTGCTGTGGAGTATCTTAAAGAACCAGTCGAGTAAAAGTAATCGACATTTTAGCCCAACTACAACCAAATTGCAACCGAAACTCTGACAACTGTTTCTTTATTAAAAACGTGTGATATAAACGATGGAATTAAGTTTACCAACGTCACAGTAGTCATAAGGCCGCCATCTTGGATAATGGTCGCCGTAGTGGACCATAGCTGTTATTTTATTGTGTTATTGTTTCTGAGATCAATCTATCGGTTGACCGGAAAGGTCTGTGCTCACTTTCTATAAGTTACATGTCTAAAAAACCGATTGGAACGTTGGAAATGAAAATCGTATTCGGCCTGAGTAATTTGATACAATTTTTTTTTCTGCCGAACATTGATAAGGTACCATTCACTGCGCTTGAAATGAAGATGGAAGTATATGGAAGAAACCCGTATTTTTGGACATATATTACAAAAATATGAAACTTCTTGAACTAGAATAAAATTACAGAAAAAATATAATTGCTGAAGAAGTGAATATAGTTAATTCCAACATTACGGATTGGTCGTTTTGCAGATTCAAATAAGATAACTAATAGTTAGATATAAGTATGTTGATACTTTGCAAGATGGTCGATATACTTTGCCGTAAAGTCAGCTGTGATAAATAAAATTTTGTGAAGTACGTTTCCCTAGAAACCATATAAACTTAAATTACCAGTGATGATAATTCTAGACTAATCAATATTAAGTGTTTGGTTGTTCTTGAATCGACCATGTTGATCTTGTGAGTGAAGAAGGTGTATGAAGCTGTTGAAAGAACTTTTGATAGGTTTCTGGACATGTTAGTCGTGCTATAGTGTTTCATCATCACCGCAGAAGGACTTTTAACTTACTCCGCACAATCCCACCCACGTGTGTTGCCTGGCAACGGCAGAGTTAATTGAAGTCTGGAAGAAAGAGGAATGTTGGAACACGTAGAAAACCATATTAAACATTGTATTTGTTCAGGGAACGGCAATTTAACCCGGCTGGCTTCGGTCATTTTTGTGTATTTTATCTTTTATATATATATATATATATATATATATATATATATA
>JAGDQP010010656.1:0-55186 GCA_022664845.1 Lepisma saccharinum
TTTCAGGAGACCCGGACGGAAGTTTAACTCGTAACCGGGACACGAAACAGGCACTCTAACCTCTCGGTGAGTCCGAGTCATTGTGATCGTTTATGCATTCCAATACCCCTAACTTATTTGTCTTTGATATTGCCAAGTGTTTCTTCCAAGAACATACTGAGCTACACATTGCTACATACACTCACTACATTCTCCCATTGCTGCGGACGGCAATGGCCACTCCTCCAGCTACAAAGTTACTCCTTGACATTTACGACGCATCTAAAATTCGGCATACCCGTTAACTCATTTTTTCGTAAGTGGAATAGACAAATTGAACTATTTAAGTTTGTGACATCGTATGGAAAACGTGCTACTTTTTTACTTGCATCGGTTGACACCTGATGTCTCGTACACACGCGTGTTTGTTTTCTCTCTTCCATGCCATCCTTTTATGCCTGCTGTATTACATTGCGTTCTTTCTACTAACCAGACGAACGTGCCTCTTCATTAACTAATACCCTCCGTCCATCTTTTGCATGTTGTTACGCTTTAATCATACATCGGACTCTTTTCCAGGCTGGCTTCAATGCAAGACTGCTGTCACATCACGGTCGCCTGATAGCACTGACCACTCGACCAACGAGGACCTCTGTTTTACTACACTGCAGCTGTAAAGATGCGTACTCACCACCATCCGAATGGATACTCCTAGACTCTCTCATTGCTAATAAATAAGTCAAACGCTCGTTAACTGTCTCTAATTAACACACCAGTCTGATATGCAAACACGCATTATTTTTTAGAAATGGTCATAACTTTAATTCTCGTTGGGATATCGATGTGCAGGCCCATCTTTACTTGGAAGACTTTCTGGGAATCCCCTACTTCTTTTGGGAAATCCCTTGCGCCCTGCTTGTAGCATTTTCCAATATGCATTTTTTGATAGCCCGGATGTGATTTCCTCTCATTTACTCTCAACCACCTACTCTCCGAATTTCCGTCTTCGCAATAATCCACTCTGAAGTTTTTTTTCCACGCTTTCGGCAGGCTGTAGCTCCGTAACTCCTCGGATTCCCTCCTCCCGTTAACTCGGCTTTTTTTCCTTTATTTTTCTTGAGCCTGATATGGTTTCTGACCATAAGTAATTCATAACTTAAATAAACTGCACTTATGAGAATCTAAAGTAATATTTTTAGATTTTGGTAGGCAGTTTCACCAAATACCTCATTATTTTGTGGGTTCTCTGAAATTTTTACAAAGGCTGTTCTCATTTTACCTCATCATTTATTTCCTTATTTTTAATATCTTAATTTTAGCTCATTTCTAAACTTCATTTACTGCTTAATTTGCATTATTCTGACTGGAATATTTTATATGAAAGGTATTTTGTAGGCAAGACTTGAAGTATTGCAAAACATTCATATTTTAATTTTATATTCTCAAGGAAGAGCAACATCGAAACATTTTATTAAAATTAGTTTACTGGTAACAAAATTATGGAATGCAGAAAGGGCAAAACAGAACAGAATTGAGTGTATTACATTCATGAAGCAAATTTTATATGATTATAATATATATTACGTTATATTTTTACTGAATTTGGTGATAGTTATAATGTTATATGTGTACTTCTAATGCACTAAGGAATATTTGTATCGGAAATTTTATTTACTTATGAAAATTAATTTCTAAAAACATTAATATTATTTGGCTCTAAATTACATTACGTGCCTTTAATTCTCTTATTTATACTTATATATTTACGTTCAATGATAAACCTGAAAAAATGAATACAATAACAGGGTGCCGCAACGTTATCATTCACACGATTTCTGAGAAATACAAGGCTTCTTGTTCTTGTTGTAGATTATTTTCTTTTTTCATTCCGTTTCCACTTTGTTTACTCTCAGCTGTATTGAGTAACACAATTGTTTTGGATGCGCTTTAGTTATTTAATATTTTATTACAGTCAGTGCAATAAGCAAAGTGTATTAAAGATAATGTTATGTGTGAATAACTGGTACATCCAAACAAGTAATAAACTTTAGAGGAAGAACACATCAACAAATTAACAGTGGAAAACAACTTGTTTGTGTTGCACGCGACAAAAGTTTCACCAGTACAGCTAGATCTGAATTCGCCTTTATCATTGCTGGCTTATTTGATAGAGATATATGACATCAATATTTCCTGTAAACACCGAAATTGGCACGTGCAGAAAAAATACTGCTTTCCGTTTGCTGACCATTACTCGGACGAAAAGAGAAGGAAAATTGATTACCTTTATATATTCTTCGTTTTATAAAGGCTGTTTTAAAAAGCGCAAGACTCTGCCTTGAAGTCTTCCACGAGCTGATGTTTGCTATATATGTTCTGGAAACTTTATAGGACACTAAGCAAAATTGTATAAAAAGGAATCGTTTAAAGCAATGAACAACACTGAAATCCAAAGCCATTAGAAGTACATAATATAGGTCAACAGTAACAATGCAGGTTTTGGACTTAAGGAAAAATTGAGGGGCTTACCCATCTATAACAACCGCTTATTTTATCTGATGCGAATGATTTCGATTCATCGGGTAAAGTACAGATAAAATGTGTGCACTGACTACAGCTCATGGAAACTACTGGATCTCAACAACCGATATCTCAGTTTTTCTTAACACGATGAAAGTTATATCTTAACATGGACTAGCAATGGTTCAGAGAACGCGGAAACTAAAAGGCAAATAGCAGACAAATGACGTTCTCCTTGCAAGTATCCTACAACTCAGACACTTGGGTCCGAAGAGGTCTAGTAGACTGTCCATGGCGTTCATACTCTCATACCTCGCTGCACCGGATTAACTATTCGGCTGGATGGTTAAATAAAGATGATATCTAAGCTAAATAACTAATAATATGGTTATCTGTTGAATTTCGAGTAGGATTTCTCAGAATGGTATTTCTCACAATAACAATTCCATTGTCCTCTCGAGGGGAATTCACCAGAATAAATAGTAATTATCAGAGCCTAGTTAACAGCTATTTTACCGTAAGTGCTAAAATGTCAATTTGTGTTAACTCCTGTAACCGACTCCAAATTTTTAGGTCCTCATCATGCCCAAACAAAATGAATTCAGAACTTAAATCTCTACAGACGACGAAAAAGTAGAGTTTTAAAACACCATACACACACATACATGTACACACCAAACACCCCCAACGACCCACATAATAAATTTTATCATTCATAATGTTTTGAGTGCACATTTATATTTTAATTTATCCAAAATCGTACTATTCTCACAAACATATTTGTAAATCATTAAAACGTCTACCTTCCGCAATTGCAAAAGTATTTGTTCACAAGCAATAATAAATATTCTTTCAAATAACAGTCAAAACGATAAAAAATGATGGTCACCTTTCACCCGAAATTTCTAATGTGGGCATTTGAATATAACTTAGAGAAACGTAACAGATTAAAACTTATTATACATTTTCCCTGCAATTCACATGCAACGTCATACGCTATAGGGATAATGGTCCTTATATGATAAAACCAGTAACCACATTACCTATTATGTCACGTATGTGTAAACACTGTATTAGTATGTAGCATTAGTTTCTACTTCGACATTTGTACCAGGTCATTTTTAGTTTAACGGATCCAGTGCGTACCTGGTTCAAACAGTTATTCTATAGAACCATATGTCGAATCACACAATTATTTTGTAATTACTTTATATAGTTTATGCATCTCACCGTTTCGAGTGGGTGAACGGGTATTTATATGTTTGCGTGTTTGATTGTGCGTATGTGTTTGTTTAGAAATGTAAAATAATTATGTTTTCTTCTAAGTGCTGGGGTCGTTCTATAAACGTTTAGTGGAATAAATGAAGCCTAATAAAACAGAATAATTAAAAAATCTTTACGCTGCTTTTAACTTTATCCCGCATTAACTGTACACCAAGTTATCCTAAGTAAGTAAATTTAAAAAAAAAATGCAAGGTTGTTATCAGAGTTCGATTTCTATCTACTCGAAGAAACATATAATTGAAATTTGTAAATTATGTCAAAGCTATCAAGAGTATGCATGTCATTGCTATAACGTTGGCGGAGACGAACTTACCTTTATTCGCTTTACATATTAATTTGTAATACTGGAACAAAAAGATCCGCTGCTACGTACATAAGATAATAAGCGTATGAATACTGATTAAACACACTCAATCATATTTAGAAAATTTATTATAAAATTAACAAAATAACTAATTTGAGCTTAGAATTAACCAACAAGTTTACTAACGAGAAGTAGGTAAAAATTTCTGTAATAGGAGAAAAATATAGAAACACCATTAACATTGAATATAGGTTTGATATGTAACTTTAATTTCCGATGAACTACATATTAGGTAATACTTATAAAATCTAAGGCCCGGTCATCAAACATGTGTCATTTAATTTTCTCTTCATCCAGTTGGCAAAGTTGGTGGAGCTAGAAAATAAATTTAACATTAAAGAAATATATCATTTTTTATCAACTAAAATATTTATGAACAGAATAAAAATCTATATAGTTATGTTTTGTAATGGCGAACACCAAAAATGGTATAAATGTTATATGTACACGAAACGCATAATCACAAAATGAAATTTGTTCGATAATTATTTTTGGGAACAAATGAATGTATTATGTGCTAGAGTTTTTTTATTTACTTTCTCTGTGGCTAAAGAATCTCACAATAAACGTTTTCTATACTATTATGTCCTGAGCAAGATCAAGCAAGTTTTCATCACAAACACTTACTTCTCGTATTTCTCGGAATATAATCCTCGTTTCTTCCCTAGCTAAGTTACTTTAGTCGTCGAGATTACATTATTCTTACAACATCTGATCAGCTCTAAAGTCCATAACATTCTTCCTTATGCAATCTCCTCGATTCTTCTGTCATCTCGTCCCCAGTCGGATTTATATTTTTCTCAAAACCTTATTTTCAAACACTTGTAATTTATGTAATCTGCTAAGGTCGTACTCCAGCATCTGCAACCTTAACGTATTACTTACAGAATAACCGTTCTGTATATTTCCATTTCAAAATTCCTCATATTAATCACGAGGTTAGGGGTTTATGGACTGAATAAAAACATACGTTGCCAGATGTTATAAAACTTTTTTTTTTCGTCAGCTCGTTTTTATTTCTTACATAAGTTTCCAAGTTTTTTTCTTAATTTGATTATTTTCTTTACGTTCTCATTCTTAACTGTTATACATATCTAATAACATTATTTCCTGTGTTTCGACTTCGTATTATGTTTTTTTTTCTGTGTTTACCTGTGGACCTATCTCATCCCAAAACTCTTCGAAGACATCGGTGTTTCTTTCTAATTCATCTATATCGTCCACTATTTAATCTACATATTCCGCTTATACGGAATGTTGATTTAAGCCAGCCTGTGTTAGTTCCCTTTCGTCCCCTTTTATTTTCTGATCCCCATATTCAAACGAAAAGTTAAATATTAATGGTGACAAGGCATCATCATGGTTAAATCCTTTGCACATCTCGAAACTGTTTTACATATTATTACGTATCCACACTCTACTTTTGGGAAGGCTGAGACGCGTCCTCTCAAGTTGAACAATTTCCTTTCAGAATTCCAAATTGTATCAGGATATTGTTTAGCTTTCCCTTTTGATAGAGTTATATGCTTTCTTAAAATCAGTGAATAACTGGTGAACAGTGCCCTTTTATTTCAATTTCTTTTCCAAGATCTATCTCCAGTCGAACATCTGGCCCAACGTGAATCAATTTCTTCAAAATCTACATTAGTAATCTCCAATTGTTTTATCTAAGCTTAAGTTAGCATGATATTACTCAGTACTTCGGAGCATGTTGCAAGTAATGGTATGCCGCGATAATTATTACAGTCTGATTTATCGCCTCTTTTATAAACCGAAATTATTACTGTGTGCTTTTCATTCCTTTGTAATCTCCATCTTTATTAATATGATTTATTTGAAAATTTTAAATTTATTTAGTGACATTTTGAGCTCGATATCGCTAGGTTTGGGTATCCACAGGTCTCCTGTATAGATTATAATTTTCTTCTGTTTTGCTCCGCTCTGCATACTAGGAAGTTTGTGGAAGTAATATTTACAGAAATTAGGTTCTGGCTATTGTCAATTGTCAAGAAGCAAACAAAGATACTGTGACTCTAAAAAAATTGTAATAGTCACCTACGTCAGCGGAGCTTTACGTAGAAGATATACAGTAAGTGACATATTGAGGAAACTAAGATAATCGCATGATGTCTGTATAAAACTTCTTGTTCCCTGTGTGATGGATTTATTTTGTTTCTTTCTGGGAGTTTGAAAATTCAAATATAAATTTTTATACCGGTACCTAGATAATAGAATTTCTAAATTGCATATATCTGTTTGAAATACGAAATATAAAATGATTATTTGAAAGGAACTAGGTGTAAACTAAGTCGAATATAGTTATTACGTATGGTGATGTAACATGCAAAACCCTCAAGTCATTTTTTGATAAAAAAATAAGTTTTGTTCGTTTTAAAATATGAATTAAGGGCTGTATCAAATAATACAATGTTATTGTCTGATAGAAGTACTTATAAAATTGTAACATATACTTCCTTATTAAAATAACCTTGCTTGATTCATCTCAGGCCTTCATTAAGGTCTTAAAAAGAACATTCTTTCATATGAGAATTAACTTCTGATTTTGTTACTGTTATCTCCTAACACGTACTTAAGAATGTAAAGTAGTGGGATTCCCTAAAACGTAACTGAACAGATCGATATTATTTCTGGAGGAAAATTAGAGGCATATGAATTACTTCTCATATTTACTAAATTATAATAATGTAAAACTCTTAGGTTTAAAGATATTTCGTAATCAGTTTCCATTATATGTTCAGGTTCCGTAACAAGGTTTATTACAAGGTTCGAAGAAAGCTAACATGCACTAAAAATTTCCTAGTTCATACTTATATATTCTTACATATTACTGGTGGCATTTGCTTTACAGTAGGGGTTGAGATTTTCCTTCATGAACATGCCCTCGAGTAGGGAAACCTGGAGAGGTTTGCAAAGTGTCTCTTCTTACGGGAAATCCAGCATTCCTATTTTCTCTGTCTTTTATTGATGATCCTGTTACATAAGACCACGATGGTATCTGCAAAGCAAATTTTGTATTCTAAAATAGTTTTGCCTAGAATATACAGCGTGGTACTAGAAATCTGTAAAAGGGTATTACTTAGCTCCTAGAGCACAGAAATTGATGAAACAAGAAGAATGTTCATGAAAAAGTGCATGTACGGAATCACATGGTGATGCTTCTGAAATCAGTGGCGTCTCGGAAATACTTCTAGATGGGGGAAACTTCAAAATGTTATATGGAAACAGGCGAGTAGATTCTGCTCCCGTTGAAAAAGCGACATTGTATTTTTTTTAGGGGAAACACTTTTCAATAGTTCCATACTATTTCGCAGCTAGGAGGCCTTATTAGTGGTCAAGATTAACATCCCGTAGAAATTTTCCGGAGCATTTCGGATGCTGTAGCTCAAAAGCAATAGTTAAAAAAAGGTTCCGAAGTGAATTAAAATTCTAAATGCGATATGCTGTATTAATCGGTGAAATTTTGGAAAACAGGAGCTTCCCCGGAATACTGTTACTGAGGGGAGAAGGCAACCTCAGACCTTTAAATACAAATAAAATAGACTTATTTTGCATTATTTGAACCAAACATAAGATTTTGAAAAATTCTTAGACTAAACATAGTTTAATATCTCGTAGCGTGTTGCAACTTCAAGAGTTAACTGGTAGACCAAAAAATTACTTACCAAGTAGCTTTAGTAACAGAAGACATTTAAAAATGCCTTCTCAATTTTTTTAATGCAATGTCTGTTTGAAAGAAAGCTAAATCAACCAATCTTTCTATTTAAAATTTTGAAGTCGCCCCCAGTAACATTATTGTCTGTTTTCGAAACTTTAACAATTTGTTTCAGCATATTTCGTTTAATATTCAACTTTATTTTGCAACTCTTATTTCCTATTCGTTTTGATTTACAACATGCGAAAAGTCCCGAAATCCCCCCTATACCATGTTTATTTTGACTACTAATTAGGTCGTCTGGCTGGAAAACATAATAAACTATCGGAATGTGTTTCCTCTCAACGTTGTTCAAAATTTCGCGCTAGTTATAATAAGGTCAAATTCCCTCTTTGCATTTAAATTTTTTAACTTGCCCTCTGTAAAGTTATTCCCGAGGCGCCCTTGATTGCAGAAGCATCGTCATGTGATTCCGCATATGCACGTTGGTATAAACATCTGTTGTTACAATTTTGTCTGTGGATTACAAGTTCTGTTAAGGTCCTTTTACGAATTTCCAGAACCACCCTCTATAATGTATTAAAAATAGCAGACTAGGATTATTCCCGAACGGAATTTTATTTAGTCAACCTTATAATCATTGCATTCCAGAGCATATTCTTTCTATCCCAAATTTGCTATTTTATTTGCTCACAAATCATTAAAAATACAGTATTTTATCTTTCTTACCAAAATAATTTCTAATGTTCTGTAAAGCACTAGTAAGAGTACTCGTCAATTGGCGAACACTGGCAAATCTTTATTTCGTTATATGGCTATATCAATTAATATTACACTTTCAATTGACAAGTTTAGGACCAGCTAAGTTGAAAAACTCACTAGAAATTTAATTGATCCCTAATAGAATGTATATAATATGCACATTAGATGATGACTGCAAAATTCGATTAAGCCAACAATTATCTAATAGTATTTCCTTTTAATACTTTTTTGTGTTGCGATGTAGGTAGCAAAGATATTAGTCGACATTTTACCAATCATAAAGACATTGTTGGACATACAATTATAATTCATTTCAATAGAAACGCTTCTATGAGCCTTTTAATCTAATATGATATATATGTATAGCCTGTTTTAGAGACCGTATTTAGTTAAGGTTTAAACATATTTTGTAGATGATATATTTTCAATTCGCCTATCTCCGAAAGACACAAACATAGGAACCAGAATTGTTCTAGAAGCTTACGCTAGTGGACACATAGTCTTAACTATAATTTTGACTGTCAATGATATGCTTTGCTCATTAATTATTTCTAGGTAATTATGTAATACTTGCCTAAGTAATCTAGTGGTACAGACTTACGTTACATCATTTCTCTGAGTTTCGGATTTATATAATGATATATATTTTGTCGCTCTTGCCTTCATTTATTCTTTCATATGCAACATATCATTTTGTATATGTTTAGTATCGGTGTCTCCAGGAGGTTCTGCAAGCATGTGTGGTTTAGCAGGTTAGTTCTTCAGTAGTTAGAATTCGAAACAGATTTTTTATCCTATCTATTACACTTCTCGCTTTCTTCGTCTTGTTTCCTTCTTTTCTACACAACAGAAAAAATCTCTGAAAGATAGAAACTGGACGACACGCGCCGCTTCATTACTTGTAGAGTTAAAAGCATGCGGAGAGTATTCGTATCAAGATGTTGACTAACACACTGAGACGTTTCTTAAAGGGGCCCCTCCAACTTTGCTTTTACGAATATCCACAAGGTTCCGTAACACCACGAATGACATCGATGCCAGAAATGCTTAAATATGTTTGCAGATATGTTAATGGATGCATCCTTGGTAGAACAAATCATTTTGCAGAAAACAATTTTCGTTGCAAATGTGCTACTCTGGTACTAATCATATGGGGCCGGTCAGGTGCCTTTATAATGGTCAAAAGTGGTAGATTATTTTTATAGAACTAAGTACAATGTTACTTAAATCAGTAGTACGCAGGATGAGCTCGATGGTGTGGTGTATCCTGCTGGAAGATTACAAATTTTATTAAGTATATGAAATTCATGAAGAAGAATATATGTTCAAGAAACAGTGAAAACTAGCAGAAGCTCATGAATGGCTTGTTTAGAATGATTAGCGGACTCACATCGTGTTCCCTGTATACTTCCGAGACCGATATTAAAGTAGTTCTAGCATGTATGATGTTCTGCAGACAACTGAGTTTGATGCCGTTAAGTTTGTGTGGTCTTTTTTAACACTAAGCAGTGGTTCAGTTGGACCAGGCAATGTTCAATATGCCGATTGTTGTCCAATGACGGAGTGAACAAACCGAGACTACACTCTAAATCAGGTTTGATATTCTTAGCAAACACAGTGTTATAGGTCTGCTCGGATCCTCCAGTACCCACGAAAAGCTGACGACGCTTCTTTCTTCCTCCGGACATTTAACTGGGTTGTGTGTATATTACATTTGGTTTCAAATGCATTTTACGCATATTTGAATCTGAATACTGTATGGAATAGAAGCGGATATAAGAAGAACGCATATCATGCCATGAATACGTCTATACTATCCCAGAATAAGTTTAATGTGACTGAGGGAAATCTGTAAATAAATTAAGTAAATTAACAGTCTTTAGATTTGAGTCAACAGTCTACACACTGCGAACATTACTATCTAGTATATGAATTACAGCGACTTGGTGTCAAAGAATATTAATGCCTGCTCTCTGATGTATTCAATTTAATGGAAGACCGTATTATTTGTTTGCACTTTTTTGAGAAGTTATACGTATTATACAAATGTATCAAAATTTTAGTAGTCTATACAAACTTTCTTTGTCTTTAGATTACGTAAATTATGTTAGTTGTTTTTTCTAAGCAAAGTCTAGTGAATGTAGTGCGTAAGAAAAATACGTTTACACTCGCGTTGATAATGCCATTTCAGTTACGGTAACTTTCTACACATTTGTCTGTATTTCAATATTTGGTACATTTAAATATAATGTTAATCCTTGAAACATTTTTAGAGCGGGCACTATTAGTCAAGTACTTTCCACATCCAAAGCTCCATACACTTCACTAGACACGATCAAGATGCTTTTTTGGTAGTTCACGCTCATCTTTAATTAAGTTATGACTTGATTAAATATAATAATAAGTATTGTTTGAGTCATGTACGTAACAATGATAGCAACAATTATGCGCTTTCTTTTTTTTTAAATATAGGGAATTGTTATAATACACACGTTTTTCCAACTTAAACTTCCATATAACATCATGCAAAACAATACTTACCATATGTAGAGTGCCACAAGTTATCAGGAAAGCCACTTTGAAGACTGACATTATGATTTTCTTTATCTGAAACAGTCGTAATGAGATATTACTTTGATATCAAATCATATGTGGAGTCAAACAATGTCTGGAATGTACTGTCAGTCTACTTTCTGGGTAACAAGGAGTAGTTGTTTTAGTAGAACATACGATGTTTAGCGATAATTCGCGAAAGGTTTTTGCGTAGCTCTCTGGGAACAAAAACCTAGGAATAACACTACTAGTTTATATATACTGTTTATCCGTAGATTCAGTTAAAGGCAACACACACCGGTAAACCCGACTAATGGTCCCTGACACATATATAATACATATGCATAGATATATTGATATCGACTAATTTGCAGATCCAATAAGTAAATAAGTATTGCAGAGCACTGAACATGTAACCACACTCAACTCATCTGCTTATTTGTAATTAATTCTAGGTAGTAAAACTGAGTTCTAAATCTGCATTGTGTTTCTATATGATAACAGTCACTAAATTATCTCCATAGTAGAATTAATCGATCCACGTATTCTTGTGCAAATCACTGGCAGAATTTATATTAGAAACTTCTAAGCTACGTCGCAGCAAGTGGGAATTATAAACTGGGGAACATCACATGGCGACTTCCTTTAGCGACATAATAACTTCAGGCGAACCTAAAGATGCGTGTGATTCCAACTCAAGGGGAACACTACCTCTTTGGTAGAGAGAAATACTTCAAAAACTAGGCTATGGGACTTCACTGCCCTTAAATGGTCATTCCGTGATTTCTGAGTTAATCCCCATCCAAGCATTAACAGTTCCTTCCCTAATAAAACTCAACTTGTGGCGTCAGTCTTCACGCCAATCTCAACAATTATTTTACCATCTTCATTTAATTAAAAAAACATTACCTCCAAATGCTGGATGCGAGGAGGATAACATTTGTTCTCACCTCTAACATTTCTTCTTTTTGTCCCATCCTTACTCTATTTTCATTCCCTTGCTATTATTTTCATTTCTCAACCAACTCACATGTTCCTTCGTGTTATCCATTCATTAATTCATTATCCAATATTTATGATTCATTATCGTTTATTAACTATGACCCTTACAAAAGCATTTTATCTCCAAACTCCAGATGTTTAATCCATCTGTGAAATGTGAGAATAGACGATATGGTTTTACTTTCTTTATCTAAACCTCGGCATCCGTCATTGTTATCTAGGCTTCCGAAAAGAACAATATATTTAACTTTAGTTCCGCTCTTGTCTCCGATCAGACGTTTTGTCGCCATTGCCACGATCTTCTTCCGAACTTCTAATTTTTCGATTTGTTTTTTCACTGCTCGAACGCCTGCTAACCCGGTTGCCAAATCTGTCATCTCGGCTACGGGACAAATCCGTTTGGCGTTTCGCGCAGCCTCTATCGAAATTTATATTATTATTATTATTAGGCTATAACATTCCAGTCTCAACAAAACTGGAAACTTGTCAAAATTACGAATATGATGTTTCATTTGTTTGTATCATACACTCGCCGGCTTATCGAGAACAAAATCTACAAGTTTCAAGTAATCCTCTGGGTCCAAGATTCTAAATTCGAATTACTAAAGTTAATTTCGTAAGAATGCCGGCCGTTGTAGAACCCAAATTCCCGGAGAAACGAACAGATTGTTTCAGATAATATAATTCAAAATTATTCCACAAATAATTCTTCTTTTAAGTTTTAATTGTGACGTTACGCTTACATGAGCACCTTGCGGGCTCTCAAAAACTCAAAAAGTCGTTGAGATTTTGTCTTATTTTACTAACATATATTCGAATTGGTTGGTAACAAAATATAAACACACGATTTAATATTGGTAAAATTACGAATTTTGGATACATAAACAAAAATGACAACACACTACAAAAAATTACAAATACCTAACAGCAAACATTTCAATACAATTAAACAAGCGCGAGAGCTCTGGTATGAATCTTGCATTCAAGCACAAAGGAAAGATTAATAAACTTTACGTTATTGAAGAAGCTTCTTTTTAATTTATGGTTCGCTTTATTTTCACGGTTTTACGCTATCTTGGCCAATATTTAAAACACATTACTTTTACGTATGTGCGGTCCACACTTAACACAATCACCAAACCTTGTATGATGTATGCATCCGATGGAGGAAGAGAAGTGGAAAGACAAACGTGTCAGGGTTGTCTCTACTCCCACGACGACATAATCCACAGTAGACGTTCTTCGGTGAGATCCGTCCTGCGACCATGAACATATTCGACACTGCACTGATCACAACGACAATTGGCAAGTAATTAAGTTATTTATCTGACTAACTCTGCATCCAATATGCAACACCACTTGTACAGAGGTCAAAATAGAATAGCCAGCTTTGAGATACGTACTTGGGACACAAGAACTGTAATATGGAGCGTTCGCAAAAAATAGTGTTTTCAAATATGTTCACAAAACCCAAGCACAGTTTTCTTTTGAATCGTTATTGTGTTTGATCTTGTAAAACTGAAAACATCCATCATATTTTTACAACTACGAGGGACTGCAAGTTCACATCAGGAAGATAGGAATATATTCATTCGCCCCGTTCAACAGGTTACTTCAATCCGTAACACAAAAGTGTTTAGAATCGCCTTTGCTGATTTGAACTCTAACTGTCAAACTGAACAAATTACATGTTTTGTTACCCATTTTTGGTAACTAGAAAATGTTTAAGTGAGGTTCCTTTCCGGTAATCTGCTAAAGCACTAGAAACCATGTACATTTCAAGTTAAATTTACTAACAAACGCTGCAAAACGGAGTTCGACTGCTCATTCTTCAAAACTATAGGAGTAACATGAAAGGGAAGATTCTCATGAAAACATAGGCCAAAAGTCTTAACGTTCCCCTTCTTTGTCTGGAGAGGATATTGCAATAAGGAACATCTTTGTAACGGCTTATGAAGGATTTATGGATGATGGTAATTCGCTTTTACAAGTACCAAGAAAAAGAAACCTAAATAAATAAATGTCGCGTTAAACATTAGTCTATATGCATTTTTCTACGGAACCGTCTGGTGTGTATATAATGTTTTGCGTACCCTGCATATAAGGTATAAGCCAACAAATAAAATTATTTAATTTAGATAAATATTATATTGGAGAAAAGAGTTATTCCACCCTTTTTTTCTAAATTTCAGGTATGTAACTATACTTAATATATAGGTACTCTTCCTGTTCACTACTGTTTGAATGATGAGATAAATGATTCAAGTTGTAAATGTATGTCATTTACCGCACTTTAACTTTATAAATCATAAAGTTTCTTCTTGTGCTATTAGTGCGTATGACAAAATTTAAAACAGGGCCAACATTCAATATTTTCCATCCATTATTTATTCACAATTGACAAAATATATATTGTAAAACTTTAGTGACTAGATTTTGTGGCTTATGTTTATGATTATTGCATCCCAGCTATAGCAATAACTATATTGTAGGAATGCATATGAAACGTGAATATTAAATTATTTACGTGAAATATTGAACATTAAACATTGCGCAAACGAGAATACTCAATATACGAGGGCCATATATTAACTGAATATGTTGACTCTGACTCACAAAATGCTAATGAGTAAGAGTTAATAAAATTGCGTTGTATTAAGTGTCAATAAACAAAGTTCAAGGTGTTTATAGCTGAATCAGTATAATATTGAAAATCTAAAATAACGGCGTTTTACTAATAAATACTTTTTCCCATCCTACATCATTATATTAAACCACTTTTTAAGTAAGTTTATTATAAAACTATGCAACTATAACCCTGCCAGAATTGTACTTAGTTCCTATAACTCTGCTACCATCGAGAAGAAAGAACGTACAATATAATTAAAATTGTCAGGCGAACAACTGCATTGTAAAACTTGATTCAGTTAAAATAAACGTACAATCTCTAAAATATTGCAGCAGATGAAAAGCAAAGAACTATTAGGAAGTCACGTGAGTAACGCATTATTCAATAGCGCAAATATGAGTTCCATGCGGCAGCGTGTTGCTTAGAAAAACTACGGAGACACACGGCATAGACAGACCGACAAAGTACTGCAACGCGCAGACCCAGGTGTGATGGGAAAAACTCCAAAAAGAAATGCTGACTCATCAGCCATGTACGTATGCGCCAATCTAAAGTATTAGCATAATTCACAACAATTTGTCATTCGTACTCCGACATAAAGTACGTGGACACACATTAATAGAGTGTCATATAAAAACGGGTCTCCAACGCCAGGAAATTTCAGTAGCGCTAACATATAAGGGGATACTTGGAAGTGGGTGGTCATTCCAGATAAAATTGCCATGCATCTGAACGTCAAAGAAATATCCCTCTATCTTCTACTAGCAAAAAGGCAAGAGTAGTTTCGGACATCATCCAACAAAACCATGAATACGTTTCGGAATATTTCATGGTAGTGTCTGGTGTCCATCGGCGTTACAAGCTCAAGATTTTACAAGTGAGATTTAATGAGCAGTGCTAGTAGGTGATTGTCATGGACAATATTTACAATGAAGATAACCCTCGTTTTTACGGTGTTTGCAATCGCACGTGTGTATCTTTTTTGATCGGTGAAACATTGAATCATATAGCTCAATCTTCTATGACGCAGTGCAACAGAATGAAGACTGAAACGGAAAAATCTGTCCTATCATGTCCTTAGATGCATCCACTGTGGACGTCATATTTCGTCATTGTTTGTTTCAAGTTATCATTGCTTCACGACGTCCCGCCACTGTTCCTTGGAAAATATGTAAACATGTCTAGAGAAACGTTCCATTTTCGCATTTGCAGCGGAAACTTCTACAGTTAAACATGCTATACCTAACCACAGACTATGCCCGCGGCTTTCACATTGATCCCGTCGTTGGTAACGGAAGTGAATGTCACTCTGAACAAGGTATAATACTCATCCCATCTTAAATGCAATTCTTTTCTTAATAAGAAATCCGTATTGGAAGACTAAATATGTAACAAAATGCATATGGCGATTTTTAGCATCATTAATTCTAAAGTTTAGCATGTCTTTTTGTAACGTCAGTACTCCCATGGGTGTTTAGACATCAGTCAAAGTCACAAATTAACGCTCTTACCGACTTGACTTCAAACCGTCATGTTTTGAATCATAAAATCAGTTAGAAAAGAAGCATCTATTGATCTGAAAATAATTTTAACGTTTTGAAAATGTATCCGCTAAAAATCACTGTGATCAATAATGACCCCACGCGAGTACCGGTGTTACAAAAGCCACGCTCTGCTCTGATTTTGTATTATATTCACTTACAGACACTTACATTTTAGTCCCCTATCATGACTATTAACGTCACCAACCTACCCCTTGATTAAAAATAAAATTAAGTTAACATTGTTTCACTAAGCCTTCTGAAATCTAATGACATGTTTATAAAAAAAAATACTTACACAGAAACTTATGCTGGGTCTTACTTGTACCCAGAGAAAAAGAGTTTAATAGAGCGGATTCATTAAATTTCTTGTCAGTTGTCTTTTACTTATATTGTAAAACATGTTGGAACGCTTACCCTGAACAATTACGAAACAATTTAAATGATTTGCAGTTTCTTATATTCTTATTTCAAATGCCGTTATTATCATAATTTACTTGTATGATAGAAGATTATTATATGAAAATTATCACTTCGTCTACGAAATACTTTGGTCTGTTTCTTAGAATAGATTAATGACTGCTATATTTTCGATTTTATTTGTGGTACTTTAACATAAGGATTCATCGAATAGTTCCTCTTAGAAGCAATGTACTGATATCAATATTACAGATTACAATTGAATAAGCACCAAATAACATTATGTTTGTAATATGTGACATTTGAATGCAATGCATTCAATATTACGGGTGGCTACGAGATGATTCCTATCAAAACATACATTTTCCTGAGAAAGCCATTGACGTTGTACTTACCTTGACGTTGTTTAGCACAATAATGTAGAATGTGTTTTTAATTCTCCCTTTCATATTTATAGGTTCTCAACGAAATGTGACAGCTGGCAATAATTTCCGAAGACACCATAATATAAATTATAATCGCTTTAATATCCCATGTATATTCGTTTTTCTCCTGTTGGTCGTAGAGTAGTATACTTTCGTTTCGAATTAGATAATCGTTTGGCGTTAACATTCTTGCTTCAATATTTTCTGAATTAGTGTCCACAAATTTATACTTAGATAAATGTACAATGTATGTTATTCAACATGTGTAAATAGTGATACGACAAAAATAGACTATAATAAATCACAGAAGAGAAATCTGAACCAAAACCACTTGATTAGATACAAACATTATTTACGTAACATTGATGTTTTAGAAGTAAACTAACTTTCGAATTTCTTCTATTTTTGAGAATATCACCGGTTAATCGAGAAATATGTAACAAATACGCACGGGGATATAAATTTCTACTTAGACAAATACCAATAGGACAAGCAAAAGAGTTTCCTTTAAACAGTTATTAGCAGTTTATTGCAACGGGATACGTACTTGTGGAAATTTAAATTTTAAAATACTATATTGCCAAGCTCACTATATATTCAGCATAGTGATAAAGCATTCGGGAGGTCCTGATGTCGATTTCAGCGGCAGACCATCCTGACAGGTTTTTTCCAGGAATTTTGCTCAGCCACATAAGGCAAATGCCGGGATGGCACCTTTACATAAGCCTGATTGACACCTTCCCGAATCATTTCCAATACCCTGAGCCTTAGATGCTTAAAGTCCATAACTAAAATTTAGATTCAAATTCACTATGCATTCTAATCCAAAGTTCTAGAAAAGGAAAACCATATTACGTTGTAACTCAGCATGCTTATGGAAAGTTTAATTCTCTTTGTTCCATGTTACTTTAAGTACATGAGATATGAACATGGAAAGCGAACAAAATATATGGAATATTGATGAACTGAATTATTCTAAACGAGTCGTCATAAACGTAATACCTACTGACGTAATAGCTGTTCGTACATCGTTAGTCCTAGAACTACAACGCTGTTCATTAGTTTGCCAGTTCGAATTCCATCTGGACCATGGATGCTTGAAGATTTTAAACAACATTACACTGATATCATCGTGACCTACCGAAGGTCGTAATTAAGGGGATTTGGGTGAGATTGCACTACACCATAATATCACAAAAATCCGTTACTAGCATTAATAGTAAATTGCCATATTACTGATTGTATTTACAGATTGAATGCGAAAGTTAACTAATGACCCAGGATACACTAACATTGCACGTTAGTGTCAAGGTTGTCGCAGTAAACAACAGCAGCACAATGCTAATCTTTAAATACGTTAGCTTCTCCTAACAATAGTACAAAAATGATTGTAAATTGAAGAGTGAAAGCATTTTCAGCGCAAGACAACTATAATTTCTTCCTACTGGGAAAGATAAAAAAACTCACGACAACAACTGTTAGGAGATAATACTGTTTTAACGAAGAGAGGTTTAGTACACTAGAGCACAAATAAATTGTCGTACCTTCTGTACTCAGTGCTTTGCACTATACATTTTAGTGTCTCGTTTTTTTGGTTTTATGGGATTAAAATATTAGTTTAATATGTTTCTGATTAGCAGTGAAATTTAGTTATATGAATGTATCCTATTAAGAGTGAAATTTAGTTGGTAATTCCGCATTCATATGAAAATTTCAATGCAATAATTACATTTACTTAGGTGATTGTGGCTTAACACTCGTTTCTGAAAATTATGTTACTTGAAATAAAATTGGAGATTCTAGTGATGGGTGAAAACCTTCGATAATATTTCTAGGACTCTTAAACGGGAAAATCGTGTTTATTATTGTTAACAACAAAGAGATGTTCCTTAAAGAATAGTTTTCAATTTTGGTAAATGAACTGGCTTGGTTCTTTTGAGAAAAATACGCTAATGGAACTTTAAAAAAAGTGAAGAAGAGAAGTCTTAAAAAGAAAACTATGAAAGAACTAATCGTACAGACAGATCAAATCAATAGGTTATGGTAATTTATTGAACCAACTCGTGAACATAAAAAAAAATGTTAAAATGTATTAATCTCACTATTCTCCCAAAAAAATATATTTTAAAAAAGATACCTAGGATGTGACATAGCAATTGAATCTATTGTTAAGGACTACTAATTACCCACTTATACAGAAAATAATAAAATGGTAGTAGCGACAAATACAGACGTATCGTTTACACATATTTCAAAATTGGATTCAAATTACCTAAATCAGAAACATGTTGGTGGAATAGATTTTCTTGCACTTAAAAAGGAACGTTGAAAAGAAATGATGTTTAAGGGCATCGAAGTCAAGCTAGTCATGAAGTTCATTTGCGAGAGGCTGAATGTTTGAGAGGAGAAACTAAGGTTTACAGCAGAAGCTAAAAGTAAACCTAATATACATTTAATTCGTAAAGATTTACGGAAAGCTCTTCAACATCAACTCTAATTGTGGTAGCTGTAATTTGCCAGAGAAAACTTTGGATCTACAACTTATGCACTGAAACATATGAAACTGAGAGGGAGTACATGTTTATATGGAACAAGACAGTAGCAAAGCGTTATATCGATTAAATTGAGAGTTACTTAATAACATATGTCTATACAAGAGTCCAATCAAGATTTATTTTGGATTTTCAGATAATTGCGCATTGCAGAATAAGACTGATTCACAACGTCAGTGTGATATTATGGTGGAATGACCGTAAGATTTAGAACTATTGAACACTGGTTGATTCTCTTTGGCCACACAGTGCGGCCTCCAGATAGAGATTTTGAGTATATCGAGAAGTGCAAGTAAAATCATTTGGAAATATCTACACAACCAGCAAGTGCAATGAATTAATACTTCGGAGTAACAGAAAGAACACGTCCATGCTTAAAGAAATGTATCAACAATATTTTCTCACATTTAGTGACTACATCGGAGAAGTTTGTAACACTATTTATACTGATGATCAGCAACAATTGTATTTGGTTAATATCTGCACATTTAAGGTACTTTATCAGTATCCTGTTCATATACAACATTAATTTTCTGTAAGCGGCAATCCTGTTGCTGTGAACACTGTTTGCATTTCTTTGATCGTATATAGATTTAAGAGTCATCAGAAATGTCTCTACGTTACAAAAAAGATTCTGCTGATCAAAAGAAGTATGCAGGGTTAAATTACAAGAATTACTAAATGAAATCATAGAGTGAGGCGAAATTAAGATTCCTATCGAATAGTTTGAAATAATATGGAACAACCGCATGTTTAAATCGGTTTATATAATTGAAAAAATCTAATAAAAACGATCCATTTTCATTCAGCGTTCATGACTTTCATTCATACTTTTATCTACATTATTCTTCTTCCGATTTCGTTTGTTCTCTATTAATTTCCGTTTAGATCTGTTCCACTCCCTCCACTGTACATATGATAGTGTTTCCTTGACAAATTCAGGCTATGATATTTATCCTACTTGCTCCTCTACTTTCTCCAGTACCATTGTTATAAAAGTAGTTCTTGTATTGCATTTCGTACAGTTTTGGTCTGCTTCTATTTTTTAGTCCTATTCTTAAAACTGAAACGTAAAGCCTGAAATTGCTTTTGGTAAGTTTTGTACAAGCTTCATTTGATATAAACATAGGTCTAGAATATAAAATTCCGGACTCATTATACAATGTTCTCTCCAATTCTTTTATGTTCACTTCCTTTTTGATTTACATATCTAATTGCGATTGTACTCGTTCAAATCTATTTTTTTCTGCAAGAATCTTGATTGCAATATTTCAAAGACGTGTATTACTTTTCTCCTTCTTTTCTTCTTACCCAAAAGGTGTATCGACCGAACGGCATTATTACTAAAGTTTGTAAACTTTTAGAAAGGAATGGCAGTTTGTAAATAAACAATATATTATATTAGTCAAATATATAATAAATATGGCAATATATTAATTGTATCAAATAAAGGGAATCGGGAGAAGACAACGGATGGCACGTTTATTCAGAACATTACGTTTTAATTCCTTCATCTCTTTACGATTAAACGGCCCATCGAATACGTAACATGGTATCCTATGGTCATATATGAACATGTAAATATCCCCCAATAGAATGTGTTATCCAGCACAAAATTTCAAGGAAATAATATCACCGGTTTTCCGCCGCTAATATTCAAATATTGGTACTAAGCTGCCTAGTGTTGCACATACCTTAAAATTCAGTGACCCTTATAGATATATATATATATCACTGGTTAGAAATTTACTGCATTGGCAACCTTGAAGCATATGTCCACACCTTCACTCACGATGTGGTTCATAATCGTATGTTTTTCGCTGTAAATTTCAAATATGTTACACGAAAGTTATTTTCATCTATTGTAACTTTCTAATGGACAGCGTAATTTGTAACGAACCTCCAGTAAGATTAATCTACCACTGTTGATGCCAAAATTATATCATATATTTACACCTAAAGTCCTATGGTTGAAATGAATTCGTTATGGTCTTCAACCAGCCATGCCTGATGATGAGGGAAACAATGAAAAAAGAAGTCGGTCGAAAACAAAGTTAAAATATTGCTCTAGTATTTGCCTTGTGTGACAGAAAACACTCAATGATGATGGTTGTTCGTGGCATCGAACCTAGAAACTCCGGAAGTTGGAAAACAATGCTCCACCAACATATCTGTGATTGCTTGGTAAGTACATTTTCTGATATCCGTGCTGAAATTGTCGAGCAGTGAAGATGCAAGCCCCTTTCCAGAACTGACCATACCACACTTGCTAGGTTAGCCCGAGCCCACTTCAATTAGAAGGTTATATGTTCATCAGATGTTAAATCAGGCTAAAACTTCAAGAGTTGCAAAGTTTTATCCCAAAGGTACTTTAATCGAAAAAAATATTACTGAAAAATTACGTAAATCATGGTATTATTGATGTGTTCCTTTCACCCTGACTGTTATAGCCTTTGCTCGAAATAGACCTGGGTTACTACCATACCCCGTATTTAATTTTCGTGTGTGATCTTTTCTGCAAGTACAGGCGAACTGATTTTAGTAAATGACCTTAAATTTATTCTTGATCATTCGTGTGAAATAAATTTATTTGAATTAATTTATTGCCTTTTGGCATCTCAGGATCAGGCCAAGATAGGATGTGAAAGGTAGTGTTGGATTGTAGTCGGCTAGGTCTTTGTTTGTAGGCACAATATGCATTTGTCTTGTGTGACAAACGAAATGACTGGTAAAGCCAGTCATGATGAGCGGTCGCTGGTATCTTTACCAGAACATTCTGATTCCTAATAAATTTCTCATCCAAAAGAAATGCGGTCGCTCCATAACAAATTATTTTCGGTGATCTCGCAACGCGGTGAAAAGTCATGGGTTTTCTGAAGAGTCATTAAACAAAAAACACGAGCACGCATGTGTGTCTCTGTGTGTGTGTGTATGTGTGGAGGTTTGTAAGTGTCTATGTCACAATAAATTTTCTGTGCTAACGTCACAATATTGCTGTGTGTAAAACTAAATGTGTATGTATAATTACGATTGAGTGGAAGAAAAGATTTGTCTCCTCAACTTCCCTATAAGTTATAAGCCCACAATAAAATAACAATAAATAAATAAACATATGCTAAGTAAAGCATTGTGGTATTGTGGACTTCAAATAACGATCCATAAAACTTGGTTGTTGTATATTTCAAACGTTTGTTGATTTCACAATCTCAATACATCACATTCTTCTGTACTAAAGTCACAATTCCATGATACAAAGAAGGCAGTGTATTAGAATGTGGATTGGTTTATATGTAGGATCTAGTAAGAATTAAAAAATAAATACTTATTTGGAACCTTTTTATTACATGATGAAAATGGAACACATTATGTTAATTTCATATTGTAAAACGTGTTTAACAATTACCATAGAATATTGAAAGCATATCTCATATATATACTAGTAAAATAACATATATCCATTCTTAATTTTAATATCATATTTCTTGTTACGGGCCTGTTGGGATATTTCCTGCAGAACAGAGAGTAAACATTATGAATTAGAAACCACATACTTAAATTAATAAATTGTTTTACAACTAATGTATGTAAATAATATAGTTTGAATACAATACAAAAACAACTAATATTATTACATATTTATTTAGAGACATGCTTTTTCCGCTGTTAGGAATTACCAAAAGCACTGACTTTGAAAAGTCAGAATCAACATTAGGATTATTATTGTAGTATCACAGAAAAGAACATTGTTAGTCCATGTTTGTGAAATTAGGCAAAGAGTGGCGTCAATTAGACATTTGAAGGTATTTTTAACAAGTTAAGAATAATGCATGATCATATCATACATAGTCCATCTATCGCAATCAAATCTATTTGATTTACTGATATAAAATTTACCAATTTTGAATTTTTAAAATACTCTTCTGTAAAATAACTAAAACGATCAAAACACAGATTTTATGAAGTATTCATTTCGAAGGAATTATCGACACTAACTTCTATGAACTCTATAAGCAATGGGGAGGTTTTATTTACGTAACTGACATAGCATTTGAATGATATGTGTTGTAGAAGGGAATTGTATACCGTATTTTGTAAAGAGAACTTTCAAAAACAATATCAGTAACAGTACATTTCTAATGTAACCGAAACACACGTATAAAAGTGAAATAATTACAGCAAACACATACTTCGCTAATGGCCTTAACATATCAAGACAATTGTTAAATAAACCACCCAACCATTTTCTACATTTAACAAAAAGTAATACGTATGGTAACAATAGCTCAAGTAGAAATGCACTAGTTTCTGAAAATTATTAAAGACTTTTAAAAAGCTTTCCCTGAGATGAAAGAGAATATAATGGAATAATTGGTTGAGTGAAGAAATTGAGAGTAAACCGAGGAAACCCGATAAAACGCATCCACACCTACAGGGCATGAGGCAAGATCTACCCCGGATCTCTCGCCCGAAAGTTATCCTTTGCTATTGAGTCACTGCGGCCCGCAAGCTGTCGGGTGTTTCTTTCTATGTGTATGGCGTGGTGGAAAATGTACTTAATTAATATTCTCATACAACGGCCTTCTAACGTTTTCTATATACATGGTAATGGTTTATTCCTGTATATTATCTATAATTTAAATATTTCGCCTTTTCATGATAAAATTTGAATTTAGTGCGTTACCCATTTCCCTATCCCGTACAATTAAAACTCTTGAGAACATGGTGTCTATAATTTAGTTGGAAAATCTTCCACGAAAGTTTAAAGTAACACAGAGTGAAGATAACACTAGAAAATATTTCATTGGAGTATGATTGTTACGTACAATTAAATACTTTAAATGGAGTTCTGGCCTAGTCCTTTAATAATATATGTAACGTATTCACCTTTACATGCATTAAAAATAAAATAATTATCTTAAAACAATTATTAAGGTTACAGATAACCTGCAAAGATATCAAGGATGAGGTGTACAAGTTTGTACAAACTGGGAGATGAAATATATTACTGGATACATGTACTACACTTGGAGCTTTACTAGATATGTAAACATACTTATCACAAGATATTTTAATTATTGAAGTTTCCATGTATTTCATTACTTCATTATCTAATATTGTTCTCTTCGTTTTTTCTACATATTTATACAAGCTTATCTTGCATAGTCTTAAAATATTCCTAAAATATTCTTAATAATCTAACCAATTGAAAAAATTAAATCATTTAAATTCTGCGTGGTTAACATTAGATATGAATCAATACAAAATTGAATAAAAAAGAACATCCCTTGCCGAAAATATTTAAACATCCTTGGTGAACTATTTTACTCTAAGAACCAATTAAAATACAAATTAATATATTATCAATGCAATTAGTGTTAAATACCCAGAAGTGTATCATGATAATGGTACTGAAATAGGATAAAAACAATGAACACGTTGTATATAATTATGCAGTCAGCAGTAACTGCAGTAATCAATCATAGTTCAGAAAGAAACGTTCGGTACAATTCAGAGCATAAACGATATCAGTCATGCGTTTACAATTCAAAGTATTTTAAATTTTCCTGGGAAACTAAAATAAATACTATTCTCAAAGTACAGAAGTGGATTCGTATGTTCCCACCATGTCATAAGGCACGTATGATTTGTCTCTGGAAGCTTAAGACGTTGATTGCCATGTGAAATATATTTGACTCACGCTAATTTTGTACTCGGAGTCACAGACACAGTTATTAACTTGGGGAGCGTCTTTGTAAGCATTTAAATCACACGGCCACGTTGTAGCATATACGTTACGTCATTCATGATTCCCCGGGCTAAACTGGGGATTGGCTCGTGAAAAGTTTAGGCTACTTGTTGACGTTTTTGACTGAGCAATATTATTGCGTATTTCGACGTGAATATATAGCTGGCGGGTCCACTGTAAGTAATTGTGGAATGTAAAAGGTATCCATAACAAGAAACACATTAGATAATTGTGTAACGAATTGTTTACATCGCACGAAGCATGCAGTACAATTTGACGATGTGCCTTGAATTTTTGCCTGGAGGTTCTTTGAACAAAATTCATTTGATAAGATGCAGTGATCTGACATTGTTGCACATTGTGGGAAGTATGATTCAAGAAACATTGTGGAATGACAAAATACTCAATTCTCAGCATTTGCGTGAACAAACGTTTAGGTAACAAATTGATTGTGTTGAGAAAAACGGAGAAAGAATTTAAAACTTCTCCGCAGAGAGGTGTGGCGCTGAATGGATGTCACTTAGACATTTGTTCCATTAATTTACCCACTGTTTAAAACGACTACATTTTCTTAGAAGGGATAGAAGTATCGCTATTTTAAAATATATGTTTAAATAGCAGTTTTTATAAAACCTTTCTAAATGGAAGTTGTTTCCAAGCTAAAAACTGTGTAAAAGTACTATTTTAGACTAACTTCATTTTTAATGGCTTGCTATCTGAATTGCAGAATAGAATAAATTGCAGTTAGTACCTGGTAGAAAAGTTTATATTATAGCTGTTGGAAAATTATTTGTAATTATATTAATATTCAATTACAGTGAGAGTTATAGAAGCATTTAGATGTTCAGTTACATATTCTCTTCGTGATTAATTAGCACAAATATGATTAAAAGTTAAGAGTTATTTGAAATTCTCTCCGTTATAAATTAAAACTATTTGACAATGCACACGAGTAGACTAATAAAACACACACTACGTAATAATTGCTTCCGATTCAAATTATTTATGAACATTCGGCATCTTTGGAGAAGATAAGGAACATATCAGGCAGCGGCTTGTTTTCCGTAACATCAGTGGTCGATTTGCACAATTTCATGAGAGGGAAAAGAAATAGTGAGATATGTATGATATGGTATTTTGGGATATTCCACATTATTTCTTTCAGGCATGCTTTCTGGGGACAACGGGCCCCGGAAGTTTTTAATCAAACCGCTGGAAGAATTAGTCTCAAAAACTCGTATTTCTCGTACGTGTACTTACATACGTGTATGAAATCATATTCTATAAACAAGTTTTATGTTATATCGAGATCAGCTTAGGAAGTACACCATATTGTTAGAAACATAATAGTTATTTCATATTTTACTACATTGAAGTCAAGATATAATATTATAATTTTCGGGAGCCCATCACGGTCCCCCTGAATGAAATCTTGTGACAGAAACCCTAATCTTCCATATAGCAGAATATACCTGTCAACATAGCCAGGGAGGATTTTGGCAGAAAGGAGTAACTTTCAATCATCCTCTGCTACAAATCAAACACTGCGTAACTTTGCGGTATATCCCTGGTTAATTTGAAGAAGACTTCTGAGGAATTTAAGCCACGAAATTCAAAATCGAATATTTTATTTATGGCCTTTTGGTATCTAAGATTCGTGCCGAGTTAGGGAACGGAAAAAGATGCGGGAAGTTGTCAGCCAGAGTATATTAAAAGCGTCGTACGGCATTGTCCTAGTGTGATAGAACAAACCTGAACAATTTAGTCAGAACAGTCTGTCGCTAAGATTGGACCAACGATCTCCCGAATGCTAAGCCAACGCTTTACAACTGAGCTGTGAACTTGTAATGTATTGATTTTGCAGGGACATTACACTCCCTTAACTCTTCGCTATATTATGCGTACAGAAAAAGAGAATGTATTTTCGTTAGTTGAATGTAGACACCACCTGGTATAAATTGTATGCTATACGAAGAAGAAACAGTCTTTTTAGTATGGTTTGAGAAACCGTGTGGATGAAATCACTTTGGGTGTGTGAATATATCGTTGTATATACTGCAGCACCAGCATACACCTTTAGTTGTATTCGTTTTCAATCACGCGTATATTGTCAAAGAGAGTCAAGAGTATTTATTATTTGCGATATAAATATCGTTTTAGTAATAATAAATTCAGTAATACAAACAAGTTTCCATATCGACTTATCAGATGAAATGTATACTTTACAAGAATATAAATCATTTTAAATGTTTATAAGCTATTCAGTTGGCCGACACTCGACCAGTGCAATTTAATTGTTCACTTGTATTTTACATTTTATTCAATTGTGTACGTAATCATTCGTTTGACTATTTGATTTCGATTCAAATAGCTGCGATTATATTATACGCTTGTCGAAACGCTGATTATCAGTCATCATTTTTGTAGTGAACTACACATCATCACTACATACTGTGCCCCTTCATTTCGATGTTTCTTTCATTTCCATATCACCAAACATTACTCACTTTCGCCCTAACGTATTGCTTAACATACAATAGATAATCTTGTTTCAAATATATTATAATGCTTATTAGGGGCATTCCATCTATTAGAGGTTGTCTGCTAAGAAGAATGTGGAGCGAGTGATAAAAGTGTCGCAAATTATTACTCCTCCGCATGAAGCATTTGCCCCTCCTCCACCCCACACACATGATTTTCAGGTAGATTTTTAATAAAAGTGTGCAATATACAAACTTACATTAAAATCATTCATAGACCGAGCTATTTCAGGTATAATTGTTGTTCACGACAGAACTAAGTACCAAAAGAAAAAACAAAAATACGATATTTGGAGATACATGTAAATTCTTGCCAAATAGTGGATGGTATAATAACATAAAATGAAATAATTGTGTGAAATCATCTGCTCTTTATCTTGTCCTTTGCATTTGCTTCGTAGCTTGAACTATTTTCGCGAAAATGTCGAAAACCTCTTTTAACAACTTTAAAACCCATGATAACTCTGTAACTTTTCCTTGTAGGTAACAATTCGTAAGTGCACTCTTGAAAAATATCCGATCGGTTCACCGTTTGTGAGTAAAATGCAAAACAAAACCTTCTTTGGCGCTTTGTTTGTTTTAAGAAATGGAGGCCTGTACCGAAAAACTACGAGATTGCGCTATATTTTAAAATCTTTAGAATGATGGGCACTAACTATGCTGTGTGTCTCATGATTCCATTATTAATGACACAGTCTTTCACATATCTGCTGTACTAAATGATGAATTCCGAGAAAATAGCTTTTTTAATAAATAATGTAAACTACTGGCACCCGCAGTTGTAGTATAGTACAGACTCCTTCTTCACAACCAAAAACATTCCTTCGTGTTAATTTAGGATATATCTAAAGTCTTTCTCTATTGTTTCGGAACTAATACAGTAAGAAAAAGGAATAAATCTAATACTAATTTTATATTCCAAGACAGCAATGCATGCGTGAGAAATATAATTTAGGAGATAAAACTTATGTGAACCAGCCTACTAAATGGCGTGATGTGAGAGAACTCAAAAGTCTATATTTACACCAACGATAGCTTAAAATCTGTTTAGTAACTGCCATTGAAATATTAAACTAAATTATCAATATTATTAACATCATTCACACACACGATGTATTTATCTATCATGCACATTGTTAGAAATATCGTGAATAAATTTCCTTTTACATACAAGCCTTGTAGTAAGGTCGTCGTAAAAAGGGAATTTGTAAAGCCAATCTTATTCCAATTCACGTTCTTTAATGAATTGTGGCGTTTTGAACTTAAACTTCAGGTTTATTTGGGAACCAAGATTCAAATTATTTCAACGTTGACAATGACATATCAAAATGTCAATAGAGAGAGAATTAGAAACTAATTAAATATAAAATATCATTTCTTTTCTAGACCAGACCTGGTAAACCGGAATCGGGTCCTATTGAACCGATATTGGGCATATTTTCACCAGCCACTCCTGTTCCAATCTCACAGCCTTGCTCTTGCCCAGTTGCATCTTCTTTTCCTTCAAGTTGACTTGGTACTGCATAAGACCATGATGATAACTAAAAATAAATATATCAATGAGATATTCAGGGGAAGATTAAACTACATCTGCAATAGATGAAAAGAATAGTTAATGTATCACCTACGAAATTAGAAAATAAACTTTACGAAATATAAATATACGAAATTAGCAATGATGCTATAACCGACACAATAGTAAATGCGCTTGTTTTCTAAAATTGTTACAAATGTTTGTGTATGAGGTTCTGCAAAAATTCTCATTTACGAGGAAGTACTACAAGTCGAAAACTGTTCTTTACGGAATAGTATTCAAAGCTGATCGGGCACCAGCACTCGCTCGAACAGAAAATCGAGTGCGCACATATAAACTTTTACACGTTCGATTATAATGTTAAGCGTGATTCAAATGGAGATCTACAATTATATCGCACCAGTTAATAATAAATAGGAAACCTTGTGCACATGTGTCTTTATAAAATACTGTGACGTAGCAGTGTTTCTATTAAACAGTTATCTCCAACGTTTCCTTGGACACAAATGTATCGTCCAAAAGTTAATTTATCTCTTTTCACATGTTAGCAAGACAAGTGGATGATACGTTTACTTGTGTTTAAATGTGCCACAACACTCTTTTGAAGTACGATGTTTGTCATGTTCCACGATCGGTATTCCGAAGTAGGTTTGTATGAGAAACATTTATCCTTTCACAATGACATACTTAGTTGTTTGACTTCTACATTTTCCGCGGACATCAAAATGAAAAATGTTTGTTTAATCCTCTCTAATACACACACAAGAAGACTTACTCAAAATAAATAATATTATGTATTTTTACCAGGCATTACTGTGTTGTAATTCAGATACTTCTTTTGTACTGTATGACAGAAATTTTATCCTAATGTTAGAAGAAAAAGAGAAAAGCAGATTCCTTGGATCAAATGAAGACAATAAATAACACAACTCGAAGGAATATTACCACTTTCTTTTCCATCTAGTATCATTTCTTGTAACTGCCATTAGCACACATTTAAAAATACCTTATTTTCATAAAACAAGGATTGGTCGATTGTGTGATAAATTTTGACATTTGAGGAAAAAGTAGTACCATTCTCATAATCAACACATCCAAATCATTTTGAAAATGTTAAAATATCCAGATAAAAATTTCTTGTTGGGTAGTGTTATTGAGAGTAATCCCCTCTATCCCCATAACTAATTTAATCGTGTCAGTTCATTCGTTCATATATAATGATCGAATACAACATTTTATATACAAAAAAATACATTTCAGTGGAAATTAACGCATTTTAATATGACTGAAAACTCATACAGGAACGTCTTATGTTATTATATTTCATTCCGTTTCGTTCAAGTCGATCAAATGTATGTTCAGGCTCTCTTGGAATTTAGCATTCAATAACAAACGATCTTAGCTTAGGTGGCAGAATATTGAGTTAGTATTCGGAAAGTTATCCATTCGATACGAGTCATACGCAATGCATACTGTTTTTCTAAGGGATTTTGCCAGTTACAACTAGGCTAAGTAAGATATCGTTTTTGTGTGCGAGAGAAATCGGCCACTACCTCGTTTGTAGCTGTTCTCCATATGTTCCTGTTGTGGTGGAAACAAACACCTTGAAAAATCCAATTTATCACACATGATTGCTTCGTTCGTTCCAAGGATCTTCCAGGTGGTAAGAATATGTTATACCAACTGAGCTACGTACGATCAATATATTGAGAATTTTATTTTTTAAAGTCAGTAATATTCTGCAATATTCAATATATTGAATACAAAGCCGAGGTAATTTGTATGGACCTGCCACTGCTTGCAGATGAGGAATGGAGACGCGCTAGGAAGACAAAGCGACAGGACAATGGCACCTAATCAACAGTCGACAGGCAAAAGAGAGATGTCCATGATCATCAAAGAAGTATGCCGCCAACATGCTTCAGTCTCCCCTTGGGTCACCAGTGCCGAGTCAGGGCCTGATTATACCAGGTATTAGAGCCAATATACAGGGTGGCCTATTTTAATCAAACCACTGGAATATTGCAAAGCACTGAAAGAAAATACAAAAAGCGTGCAGTGGAACATGTACCGACAGAGGGAGGACAGCCTTCCTTGCACAATAGAGTTACGTCACATGCAGTGTTGCCATCTCGACACAAACTTATTTTTATATATAATGAAGGTTCAATACTTTCGGAGGTGATAGTATGAGTCATGATAAACAAAAAAGTTTATATGAACATGTGTCAAATTCTGCTTCGTTTTGGAGATACAATGATTCCAACTTGGAACAAAAATCAACGCCTAACATGCGAAGAAAATGAATAATTCTCAATAAATCAGAGAAGACGCATTGAATGAACATTTCGTTTGTGGAAATTTGTTTGTAACAACATGGTTGGTATCAGGATTGAAAACAAGATGTCACCAGGTTGTCAGTGTTGCCAACCCTGTATAACGTTTATTTTATTTTTCAAATTGCACTGCATTGTATTATTAGGTATTTGGCATCATCTAGTGATGATAAACAACATACGTAAAGCACACATCGCAGTGTTCAAAACTGTGGATGAAATATTCTAGGGAATTACGTATTTTGTATAAGTTCGAGAAAACCTTTCTGTCTTATCAACAGTTTGCAACACTGCGATGTGTGATTTACGTATGTTGTTTATCATCACTAGGGGATGCCAAATACCTAATAATGCAATGTAGTGCCATTTGCAAAAAATAACTTTATACAGGGTTGGCAACACTGACAACCTGTGGACATCTTGTTTTCAAACCTGATATCCACCATGTTGCTGCAAACAAATTTCCACAAACGAAATTTTCATTCAATGCGCCCTTTCTGATTTATTGAAAATGATTCACTTTTTTCGCATGTTAGGCGTTGATTTTGGGTTCCAAGTTGGAATCACTGTATCTCCAAAACGAAGCAGAATTTGACACATGTTCATATATACTTTTTTGTTTATCATGTCTCATACTATCACCTCCGAATGTATTGAACCTTCATCCCATTTGAAAAAAAATATGTTTGTGTTGAGATGGCAACACTGTGCATGTGACATAACTATATTGTGCATGGAAGACTGTCCCACAATCTGTCGGTACATGTTCCACTGCACACTTTTTGTATTTACTTTCAGCGCTTTGCAATATTCCAGTGATTTGATTAAAATGGGCCACCCTGTATACTGAGAATGAATGGGAGTCACTTTAGAAAGCACACCAGGTGGACTAATTGAGCCTACTGTCGTCATCTCGATATCAGCTTGGAAAGTCCTGAGTTCTATACCCGCAGCTCATTATCATATATATTCATACCTCGGGTAGGTGAGATCTTTCCTTGGTATGTATAGCGTTAATATTGAGATTTTAGAGGTCTGATTGTCCATCTGCTCTTGATTAAGGCTCTTTGTACATTTAGGGTAATGAATCCCTATTTTGGTTTATAATAACGTCTGTTAGTTAGTCAACATCAAGTGCGATCGATCCACATTTGTCTACCATCTACTATATAAACAATCCCCATAGTATCCCCTGCATTCACCCCCTTCAGGTAAACGATTTCCTCGGTCACACCAGACGAGTGCTTGGATGTAGAAATGAGCAGGCATCAATATAAACAAACGATGCAATTTTGAATACGCTGCAGATGATGTCAACTATATCGTGCAATATATATATATATATGGGCCTCATCCAACTAGTGGATTGAATATGGCTGTGATTTATTATAGATATGCTTGTGTGTGTGTGGTGGACGATCTGTCTGAATAGTATCCAACCCTAGGCCAGAAAAATGAAAATACATAGCTTATGGATCAAAAAATAGGACGCTTAAGCTTTCACAGTTAATCCAACGTTTCTACTATTGAAGGAAGCATACCTAGGTGCGCCTCTTTTGGAACTGCTGTAAACCTGTCATTGTGATTTTTACGATGTCCTCTCAATTGCCTATTTGCTTTCAGTAAATAGTTAGAAATGACATGGAACCATACAAGGAAGAATGAACCTTAGCGAGCGAGAGGAATGCCGTCCTTTGCCAGGAAAAAAATGGACCAAATTTGAGGAATGAACCTGAACCTTATACTAATGCAATGTTTCCCTTCTTTGAAGCCTACAGCTTAGGTAACTTGTGAAAAATTATTTTATGTAGTCGACGCAGAACGCCAACATAGTATTCTATCGTAACTTTCCATCGATGTGGTAAGTAATGCACAGATAAAGAATTCGTTGATGGCTTTCCCGAACGCTTCTCATTCTCGTCCGACGGGAGGCAAACTTTTAAACTGATCGAATGAATGTTTTATTAGTGTTATCCCACTCTTTCCTCATTATCTTGTTTAATATCTGTTTCTACACTACATAAGTATCTCCGCGTTTCTGACTAAGCGTGATGCAATATCCACATGTGTTTTCTTCCCTAAATGGAAGTATGACGAAGAATCACCGACGACAATGCCCACTGGCTGCCTAACGGATCCTGAGCAAGCAACGATCCCGTCAACGACCAGACATACGCATGAAATATACTCCTACCACTTTCGGAAATGTTAATCCAACCTTTAGAACTTTCATTATAATAAAAAAGGCCGGATACTTTTCGGTCAGGCTTTGTATCATACTCGAATATTAATTCCAAATTGTTTAAACTTGGTTGTCCGAGTATTATTGTAATAAGTGCGAATAATAGAGGTTTTCGTAAGCCTATGCTTGATGTTGGTTGTATTGTTTGGTTAACAACGAGGTAAAGATGGCTGAAAAAAAATAAACATATATCCGCCTAACCACAGTGGGTATTCTTAACTTCTTGAATATCGACATCAGACTCTTTCTATGAGGCAGATAACTCCTTCAAGGCGTTGCCGTCTATATCGACTTGATAGCGAATCTGCTCTCTATGGCAAAGCCGCGTTCTCCCAGTCCATGTATCTATATCGCCCTGATTCTGGTCATTGAGTACGGTACCTGACATCATTAGTTCAATTTCCTGGCATCTCCTCTAGCTTACGCCTCAGCACAGAGAATGTGCGCTCTACCATCTCTTTTTGTTAATTCTTGAACCTTTACAATGATTTGAATTCTTTCGTCGCTTTCTTCCTGATTATTCTTTAATGTATCAATACTACCTCATCCATGTCTTCCCAAACATTTTTTATCCGACATGAGTTACCTGCTACTTTCTGCTCTATTTATACAGATTTTTCTGTTATTTTTGTTTTCATTAGAAAGTGAATTATCCTATAACATCTTCAGTAAAACATTCTAAAATTGTATTTCTGAAGAAATGATTGAGTTACCTATTGGACTCAAGCTTTACTTTATTATTTATTAGCAAGGCAATTTTCGTGCATTCCTCATATTTCCTTGTAATTACAAACTCTCCTGTGCCTTCATCACAATGTTCATTTTCACTACCAACTTTAACTATCACAAACCTTCTTGCGAAGATCTCGTCTTTCCGAACATGGTTTCATTCTTTCTTCTTCCATAATCAGCGATTGCATACGTGATATTAGGATTTCCGTCCATACTCTTCAACCTCTCAACTTCCGTAGTGGGTTGTGGACTTCCTATATGTCCATCTTTCATTACTATACATCCTTCCTCACTAATTTTTGGACAGGAGTGTGCTCCCTCGGGTCCCTTTTCGGGCACAATATATAATGGTCACGTAGTTTCTGACATCCACAATAACTGTTGTTGCGAGACAACAACACTGGGACCTCACGGAGCTGCTATCGAGGACAGAGAAAGTTGTGAAAATAAAGTATCTAATTCCACTCCTGGACCTTTATCGAAGAGCATGTGCCTCTTGGATCCCTTGCCGGGTAGTACGTGTCCTGCTTTTTTAGTTTCCTCTCGCGACGAAATGATGGGAAGGAATTTGCAGAGCAGCAGGAGAGGTCCACCAGGGGAGAGAGAATAACCTTACAGAGAATAGAACTGTTCTATCAGGACCTCTCGGGTAGGGGTAACATTCCAATGAATATCCTCTAGCAAAGAGGACATTCATCAAGGGACCTCTTGGATGGGCAGGGAACAATCTCCATCCTATGGAACTCTAACGAGAGAGTACCTTCCTGTTTGGATGACCTCTCGGCCTTAATCCATACTATGCCTTTATTGTATTTGTTTTTATAAAACTGAGAGCAGAATACAGCAGAGTTGGACTGCAAACTATTTTCCAATTACATGAAATATGTAGTTCGGACCAATTTATAATTAAAATTGACCCGTTTTCGTAACATCACAGATTATTATACCAAGTGGGAATACATGTTTGCTTATATTTGATAAATTTCTTGTCTTTTTGTTCAAGAGTTCCTTTAGATTTGTGTGCATCCAAGGACCTTTATAAATACTTTTCCATTCTTAATATTATGTTTTAGGAACATTATTTTCAAAATAATTATATATTTCAGACTACAACTCATTAATACACCCTTATATCTCGTTGTTACTTTTCTCTGTCAACTCTTTACAAGTTTTTTTCATTACACGTACTACATTAAAAAATCCCCCTTGATAAAAAAAAATATTATAATTTATTATCCACAATGATACTACTGTTGTCTAATGCCACATTGTGGGAATACATAATGTATATATAAGGGGGATGTTATCTATCCTCTTTGATCAGAGGATCCTTTCTTGTATACAATTTACCTGTTCTCACATTCGTAAGAAACACTTCTAACACACTTGTATCGTCGTAAATAACACGATATTCGTTGAACTGATTCATTCTAAGCACAGTGGTAAATTTTAAAAGCATTATGCTTTTTCTTGATATCAGAATGGTATGTATCGTTACTATCGTCTTTGCAGTCAATATCAGGAACTTGAAGGTTTCCTGAAGAGTGTATATATGTTTTTGATATTGTTTTTCATAAACCAGTCTCAATAATCCTAAAATACATTATATTTCAGATTAATATCAGGCGGTACGCAATGTAATGTTAAAAGTGAGAAACGGATGTCCTTACATTATGCTATCCCACAATAATATCTAAATTTGTCAAATCTATTTCAGCCCTTGTACAGTTATAGTTTGAACTTGAATCTTATTTAGGGATAAGAACCAAACTGGTTCTATTTGCCACCTTGTTTACTTGGAATTCCACAAGTATTGTGTGAATAATAAACCCTCAGGCCAGAAATGTGAATTTGTTACTTGATCACAATTTTCTACCGGAAATAAAATAGAAAGAGATGTATATCCAGGGTATCTGGTTTCTAGATGCTCATATTTCAGAGGGTTAATGGCATCATTTTTAAAAGATATTGCAAAATATCATTAGGAAGCATATTTGCATCAAATCTAGTTAGAAATAAAGCCTTGTTAGATTTAATGATTTTTATTGATGATTGACTTAGATTTAATTATTGACTTTTAATATTTTGTTACGTTAGTACCTTTTACCAGTGTCATTTTCGGCTTATCAGGACAATCTTCTGATATTTTTGTTTATGTGTTCTTTCTGTTCAAGTTGTCCAGTCATGATGTCACGCTTCAATATAAGGGGATGTGGCGAAAAATCTTCATGGTTCGTTGCCTTACCCAATTCTTCAAACCTCGTATTTTCAGCTGTTGTTATATTTAGATTAAGTTGTCTTTCATTTGGAACATACTCCATTGCCCATACCCCTTGAGACTTTTCCAATCCATTTTACACCCTTGTGGGATTTTCCACTAGCGCTGCTTGTTAATTTCGCGTATGAACTACCTACTGAGCTATATCGTTCTAATCATAAATATTGTGCCACGTGATTTGTCAATCGTGGCGAAAAATAGCTGTTTCGTAAGCGCACTAAGCAGCTTAACTGGATTATTATAAATAAGTCCTAGTAATGAGACTGTTTACTCTTGTAACCTTGTATCATATTACTGCTTACCGGTACAATTTGCGAAACACTAGTATATGATATTGAATAATTAATTGAGTGTAAATAAGTGAGAAGGTTATTATTTTCCTGTTTCAGTGTTATATTTGATCCTGTATAACATGCAACTACTCAATAATTTCACAAAGTGTAGAATTTCCCAGCGTGCTTTCTCCCCTTGTTTCATTCTTACCATTTGGTAAGCATTCACGGAGTGACTCTATATTACCATTACCATCTACATATTCGTTTGAAAGTGCGCTGTTATAAATTACATTCTCTACTGTTCTAGTTGTGTTACGGGCTACCCCCGCATGATCACCTTTGTTCCGAAAGCGGGTTTCACACTTAAAGGTAGATACATCTATACTCATATCATGAAGTGAATTGTATTTCTTCGAGTAACGCTTACAAATGATTGTGTTAGTGGCACTTACATAATGCAACTAATTTCGTATCTAGCGAACTATAAGCCTGGTTTTGATGCTTGAACGTGCATTTGAAAGTCCCCTGTCATACTAAAACACAGTAAAATATTGGATCAGTAGGAATTCCCTGGAGCTTCTAGGGCGATTCGAGAAAAATCAAAATTTAACATATCTGACAATTGCACTGATCTTAGACCATATAGTCGACCTAAATTTTCGTAATCGTAATCTACGCGTCAATACCTCTCAAAGGGTTAAATCACGTTACAATCCGTCAAGGGGGTCAAAAGTAATGACTTGTTTCGCCCAATCACATAATTTTCAAGAATGATCGAAAAGCATGTCTGCATTTTGTCTTTCTCTTTGCCCCAAATGGTTGTTACTATGGAGCTGTGGGGGCGAATTGCGGGTCCCATAAGGGAAAAGAAATATGTTTATTGTTATAGGGGTTACCATTTTCGAGATATGGAGTCTACCTTGGCCCAAAATCGATCTTTTGTATGAAGACTGTGCACTTCTAATAATGAGCCTGACAAAATAAATGATATCAGTATAAAACATCCTTCTGGAAAATGGAAGAGTGGCGGAAGAATTCTACTCAAAAGGTATGATATTCATTTTGCGAGTGACTTTCTTTGTGTCACTATGGTTAAAGGGAGAATACTCTAAGCCTCTTAATTTTATTAATTATATTTCCAAGGAGACAAATAACAATAATAATAATAATAATGAAACATTGTATTTAAATTTATTCGCACATTCTCTATTTTTATGCATCATATTATCAACAGTATAGTATTATATGATAACCAATACCGTGATTTGGGTTTGTTATATGCACTCGTGAATCTATAGAATATATGCAATTTGTTTTTTTTAATATTGATATCTGAATATTATTTGTAACAATTGAACAATGTTATATTATATAATAGCCTGTTGTCCGAATACAAATTGATTCCAGTTTTTTAATGTATAGTGCACAAATTATTTCTTTTTAGGTACTACGTAATATAAATTTCACAATATCGAATATTTCTATTCGTTACATAAATTTTAAAAAATCGATCTATCAAAATTACATTCAGCATTTACTTTTAAAAATAAAGTGATGCATTATACTTACTACGTAAGCAAAGATGAAGGCAATAAAGAAAGCAGCTTTTAGGATCGACATCATGATTTACACCTAAAACATAAAAATGGTTATCACAAAATTTAATGAAATGTTGCGTGAAAATGTTAAACTTACTACGAGCAAAAAAATAGTAGTTTATGTATGTAATTTCCCTTAATTAATTACTACATTTGGTCCCTCTGTATAGCTGCGTATCTAATCAGATTTCAACAAAGAATGATGGTAACAACAGTATCAACTGCATCTATGATTCTGGTAAGTAACTGACAACTTAATACTCTGGACGTTTTTATCAGTTTAAAATAAAGTACTAAACAACCGGTGTGCTCGGTCACAAAGATGTTTATGATCGTTGAGTTTCTTCTAATATATGTATTGGTGAAGTTTATATCAAATAAAATAAAGTATTGACGTTAACTACCTTGATCCAAGACTAAGAAAATTATCAACTCAAGCTGAAAATTTTACTACATATCCCACTCAATATTTGCAACACATTCTTCTAATGTAATTTTAATTGGTGAATACGCATCTGTTAAAGTCAGCAGACATATCCAAAGCTCTGTTCGTATTACCTACAAGATCACAGATTCTTTAAGGAAGCAGAACTGCGTTATAGTGTATGCGAAAACTACAAGTGAGGTTTCCAAATTCTTAAATATATATCAGAATATTATATAAAGTATTACATTATTATATACGTTCTGTAAAAACTGAACCATTGTTACATCTGGAAACAGTATCTGCTCTTCCAAATACTATATACTTACATTTAGAGTTGGACATATGTGTATAGGTATTTCAAAAAAAATGTTACATAAGGATTCTAGAATCAAAGGCGTAGAACTGATATTTTTAGAACAATATAGTTAAGTGTTTAGGGGGTCTAACAGTGGCTAGACTATTTAAAAAAGGAGATGCAAGTATATTTCCCATCCACTTCTGCACAACGGGGGTATTTCATTTAACCATGTTGGAATAATTCTTGGAGCATAAGTGATATACGTGCTCCTGTATTTCTTTCCCACTGAAAGAAACCAACACAGTCACCTATTATAGTCCTATTATTGAAAATCGAAACCCTATTCCCTAAAATTCAATCTGTGCTCGCATTCACAACAAATTCCTATAATTGGCATTGTATTTGATACGTTAACTGGAAACTATTTTTGTACCTTTTGTATGTGAATTCATTTCTTGTCTCATGTGAATTCATTTCTTGTAATTTTATTCACTTGTTTTCTTCTCAATACGAAATTGTATTGTAATCATGTTCCTTTGATTCCTTATCAATATGTCTGCAGATCATGTCTTATGGAATGGCCTAAGGACTATAATAATTTGAATATCCATTAACCAGTTTTCTTCTTTCAAAAATGTCATAATGAGTATTGTGACAACCATTGATACCTAATATCTACATTATTTACAACCTGAAGTTGTTGTTTCATTGAAAGGAAAAAAGTGGTGAACTTTCGAGTTGAAACTTCGTCACAAATAAAGCTAGAAGTAAATTAAAGGTTTGTGTTTTACGAGGTTTCACTGGAGAGTTGGCCAATTTTCGCCCTTTAAAAAAAAGTGGATGGCAACTTTAGGTGACGAACATCGTAGATACGAGGTGTCAATGGTTAACGTTCGATATATTATAACCTTTAAGGGCAACTGTCACCTTGCATTTGGTTTCTTGTTTTTAATGTAAGAACTTCATTTCCCCCCTCCCCAAAAAGTATTCTGCAAGTACGTGATACTGTAGTGGTTTCAAGGATTTGGAGATTAATGTACAACATTTACCGTGTAGAGTTTTGTAATCCCCATGGTGGCTATATAATTGTTTAGGAGTTTTCAAGACTATTATTTGAGAGTTTCTCGCACAATTTTGCTACTGCTCATTTGCCCCTTGATATTATCATCGGTTGGATTCTTCGATATCCTTCCTATGTGTGCACGAATTCTATTGAAAAATACGTCCTCAATTTGTTATTATTCTTTTTGTTTTGTACTTTGTTTAATGTTGGTTCACTATGATTTTTATAATATTTAATGGACAATTAGACCGTAACGTCATACACTAGTGGCTGTTAGCTCTCATTGAAAGTTTTGAGAATAGGTTTGAGATGAGCGCTAGTAGATTCCTTTATAATCCTTTAGGGACAATTGTCAGTTTTTATTTAGTTCAGGGAGATGATCAGGATTTTATTGGTAGGAATGCTTAAGGACATATTAGTCAACTATGCCGAATACAGAAATGTATTAATTTGTTCTTCGTAATTGCTTTGCTTTGTGTTTCATTTAAGTGGTGATATTTCTGGAGGTATTTTTAAGAACCAACTTTAAAATGCATTTGGGTAAATTGTGAAGTGTAATTTTGTGCTAAGTATGGGAAATGGTCAAAGTACCCTCTGTTTTTGTGAACAATTTTAGTATTCTGCCAAACGGCAGGGTTATTTAGGCACGTTTATTCCTCTCCATTTTTGATTGATTCCAGTATGTGTGCGTAAGCCACGGAGTTCCATTGGACAAGCACATGTCTTTGGAGGAATTTTATTACACTATTTGTTTTTGAAGTGAAATTGGAAACGTTTTAAATAAATGTTTATTTGTTTAATATGTAGCTGAGCAATCTCCAGGGGATATACCGCATTTATTCAAAACTAATACGCACTTTTTCAGCCGATTTTAGTCTCTAAAGTTCGGAGTGCCTTTCGGAGACGTTGGTTCTCTGCATGCAAGCTCGAAAATTCTGCTTATCGTTCTGCACGTCCTTCTCATTTGGTCTTACATCGAACTTCAGTGCTTTATTTTGGTTTACATTGATATTTGTCGGCGAAAAGTACAAGTATTCTATTTCTGATGACATTGTTGTTGTTTGTTGTTTGAGCATTATGCATTACATGGTCATGTAAAAGCAGCATATGTTATTTGTTACTAGGTACTAAGTACTTCATAGTATCATGAGTACTTTAGATTATAATACCCCAGTTCTCAATAAACTCATAAAGTCTTAATCTGTATTACGTTGACGGGAATATTGTGTCAGATTATTTCGAACGAACGAAGCAAAACTATTATATTCTCATAAATGTGTGTCAAACTCCCTGTGCAGCATCTATATAGTTGATTAGCACATCAACGAACCACGATATCATACTAATCTTGTTAATTAAATTTAATATATATATATATATATATATATATATATATATATATATATATATATATATAGGGTGTATATTTAATGGCTGGTCAAACTTCAGGGCATGATGGAGAATGACTAAAGACGTAATTTACGCAAAGAAGTTGTGATCTGAAAATGAGTCAGTGGTGGGCTATAGCCCACCGAAAACGGACCAAAGTTGAACAAAAATTTTAGAACGACATAACGAAGTGTCGGAGAAAGGTCTAGTCAAAGGAACGATTGCAGTATGAACCCTGTAGAGTCAATTCGTGTACACATCGATGCGGAACAGTGGCGGCGCAAGGGGTGGCGCATATGACAGCACTGGTTGTGAGCGGAAACATGGGTTCAAACGTACCGGGATGATGGCAAATGACAGAGTTAGCAGTGTGAGAGACGGGTCCCGAGTTCGATAATGCAGCAATCCCGAGCCAGAGCCCACCGAAACTGCGATGGAATACGACACACTAGCGAGAACTAAAAAACGAAGTGTCGGAGAAAGGTCGGGTCAAAGGAACGATTGCAGTATGTGCCCTGTAGATGCGATTCATGCACACATCGATGAGTAACAGTAGCTTCGTATGCGAAGAAAGACAGCAAAGTACTGTATTATTAGCAGAGCGTTGGGAAAAGTGAAACGGCGACGTGCCAGTGCGACAAGATGCCAGCAGACACGTGTCGGCTCGTTTTCGGCGTCACGAATGCGATATACAGTGTGGCTATTGACATGTGTGTGTGAGAATGTGTTATCGCAAAGCCCGTAAATCACCGAAGTGTTAGAGCGTTCATAGGAAGCACGAAATAGTACGGCATACAGGACAACGGAGTGCGGTAGAAGTTCAGGTACAACAATCGTACAGTGGGTGTGGTAATGTAGGGCGACACATAATAATGCTAGACAAGATGCAAGCATGCCATCGCCATAATAGCTTTTGGTGCATCCGCTTGAAGATGTCTTCATTGGTGCGAATCAGCTCACAGGCAGCCAGGATGCGTGCAAGGAGGGTTTCTTCGTTTTGGACAGGTGTGTCGTGGACGAGCGCTTTTACATAACCCCACAAGAAGAAATCAATGGGGTTCAGATCAGGGGAGCGTGGCGGCCAAGCATTCGGAGCCGCCCTTCCAATCCACTTATGCGGGAAGGAATCGCCAAGGTACTGACGCCCAGCTGCGCCAAAGTGTGCTGGGGCCCCGCCATGCTGAAACCACATACATGCACGAACATTAAGGGGTACATCTTCTACGAACGAAGCGCCGTTGATGACCATGCACAATGGTACCATGTGGATTTCGGTCGGCCCACACATGACTATTCCGGGTATTGAATACACCCTCTCACGTGAAAGAAGCCTCATCTGTGAAGAGTATAGCAGCAAGAAACTACAGGTCTTGCAAACAACGCTGCACTAGCGTTTCACTAAACACCACACGGGGAGCGAAGTCTGTAGGGTGCAGGTCTTGCACTTTCTGTGGATGATAGGTTGTAGCTGTTGTTCACCGAGTACTCTTCACACAGTAGTGTGATCAGCTCCCACTTCTTGTACTAATGCTCTAGTGCTGCTTGGCGGATATTCTGTCACACGCTCAAGAAACTGTTCTTCAAGGTCGGGAGTCCTGATTGTTCGTCGCCTGCCGCTGTCCTGACTGATTGGGGGCAAGTTTCCCGTTTCCCGTAAACGCAGAAAAAGCCTCGGAAACATCATGTACATTGGATGCCGCCTGTCTGGATACCTGGTGCAATACAACCTTCCAGCTACACGACTATTTACATTCGTTCTCCCATACACAAACACCATATCTGCAAGTTCTTCCAACGTGAACGCCATTTCACTCCAACCTCTACGACCTATCCAGACCACCAGCGCAGACAACGGACAGGTACCGATACTGAGGGCCTAACCACGGAATAGTAACAAACCGTCCGCAAGTTCGGGAAGGAAACACGTCACATGCACAACGATGACGTACATTACAGATACAGAGGAAGTACAGCGACAGAGCCTCGTGTTGTTTCCTCTGTTTGTGTGCAGCCACCAACGTACGTCATGTATGATATCAACGTTGATGCCGCTTGTAACACGAAGACACGTGTTGTTTGGGGATTCGGCAATACGGCTTTCAGGAAACAATGTATGGACGATGTCGTGTGGAGCATTGTACGTGCCCCAGAGTCGCGACAGTCATACTACGCAACCTGCGGCTCTTTGCAATTCGCACTACGGATCCGTCTCTCACATTGCTTACTCTGTCATTTGTCATCATCCTGATACGTTTGACTCCATGTTTCCACTCCCAACCACTGCTGTCATATGCACCCTCCCTTGCGCCGCCACTGTTCCGCATCGATGTGTGCATCAATCGCATCTACATTACACATACTTCAATCGTTCCTTTGACCAGAAATTTCTCCGACACTTCGCTCCTTCATTCTATTCATTTTTGTTCTACTTTGGTCCATTTTTGGCGGCATATAGGTCAGCACTGACGCATTTTCAGATGCCAACTTCTTCGTTTAAATCACGTCTTTTGTCATTCTCCATCATCCTGTGAAGTTTGACCCACCATTAAAAATATTTCCTGTATATATATATACAGATGCTTATCAGAATAATGGAAACACCTGTAGTTGGCAACACGTCAGATGTATGGGTTGGCAGTGGTGTCGTGGCTACCGCAGCGCCGGACTTCTGGTGGTGGTGTGTTAGGTCGGTCTCCATACTACGTCAGGCGTCGTGGAACAGGAGTGTGCAGTGGATGCAGCAGACGGAGGTAGTGTAAAATAGGAGACCTCTCAGAGTTTCAAAGAGGGCAAATTGTTGGTGCGCGGTTATGTGGAGTGAGTGTGACGGCAGTGGCTAGTGTGTTAGGTGTGTCGCCAGGGACAGTGTCGAAGGTGATGACGGCCTACACAACATACGGGAAAACCACATCGGGGAAGCGGAACAGTGGGCGGAAGAAAAGCATCAGTGACAGGGCACGCCGGGTATTAAAGCGCATTGTCACGCGGAACCGTCGTGCCACTGCGGCGCAAGTGACGGAGGAACTCAATCAGCACCTCCCCCAACCTGTTTCGACAATCACAGTCCGCCGCGAATTACATGACATGAACTTACGGGGTCGTGTTGCAAGGGCCAAACCTCTCATCAGGGACGGGAACGCTTTAGCACGCCGCAAATGGTGCCGCGACCATGCAACTTGGACCGTTGACGACTGGAAACGTGTGGTATGGTCGGATGAGTCACCATTCACCCTATTCCAAACCACGGGCCGTGTTTATGTGTGGAGAACGCGCAAAGAAGTGTATGATCTGCAGTGTCTCCGCCCAACTGTGAAACATGGCGGTTGCACGGTGATGCTGTGGGCCGCAATATCATGGTTTTCATTGGGTCCTGTGGTCACACTTCGCGGACGCATCACTGTCAACGATTATGTCGCAATTTTAGGAGACCACTTTCATCCTATGGTCCGGATGTTGTTCCCGGACAATGACACCATATTCCAGGATGATAATGCACCCATTCACACAGCTAGAGTTGTTGCAGCGTGGTTTGAGGAACATCGGGATGAACTTCAACACCTCCCCTGGTCCGCCCAATTCCCAGATCTCAACATAATTGAACATCTGTGGTCCATCTTGGAAACACGACTCCGGCGACGATTTCCACCTCCATCCTCTCTCACAGAACTGGCCGATGCCCTGCACGAGGAATGGTGTAATAATCCACTTGCTACCATTCACGACCTCTATGCCTCCATCCCACGTCGCATCAAGGCTGTTCTGAAGGCGAAAGGTGGCCCGACTCCATATTAATCTGGTAAGCTGCACTTTCGTTCAGGTGTTTCCATTATTCTGATAAGCATCTGTACATAATTACGTGTAGTGAACTAGTACTATCAAAAATGTTAGCCGACCATATAAAATGAAGACATGAATTTGGCAAACATCTTAAGTCCACTGAAGTATATTTTTGAAGCGGAAGGAAATACAGTAGAAAGTCTTTGCATGTTATCCTGTTCAGAGGAAACAATTTGTATTAATAAAGGGATTACGTGGTTGGATTAGGAAGTAATATTTATGCAAGTGGATAACCACACCGACGAAAAGAAGATATGCAAATACGAGAAGTGGGGACTTGGGTTGTTGTTGAATTCAGGTGTTCAGTTGAAGTTCCGAAATATTTATCTCAAATAGCTCTTTATCCGCTTTCAGTATTGTGCATTACTGGCAGACAAGCGAAGTAAAATCACAAGAGAAAAAAACCTGCAGTTTGAATATGTCTTCGGAATTTCAAACAAATTAAAAAGAACAATAGGTGATTTAAGCGTTCCCATGTTGTTTTCGTTAGATACAGAAAACTTCAGCCATTGAGGTTTTTTCCCCCTTCTCCGGGAGGCAAATCAACCTAAAAATGCTCTATGATTTTGGGGATACTTGTTTTTAAAAATGTACATAGATTGGGTAAGAGAGCAGGTATTTTAAAATTGAAATTGTGCTTTTAACGTTACCGATAATTACACCTGAGGATGGTTTCTTGAAAAATGTGACAAGGCATACAAATTAAAATTCTACGTAGCTAATGGCATATAAGTAGGCCTTTTTAAAATGTTTTTTTTATAGATTTAGAAAGCTAAGGTTCAACAGTTTGGCTCATAAAGATGTGAAGGTTTCAAAAATATGGTCACAATTGTAATTCCTTGTGGGGATGTAAGACGGTTGCCCGCAATTAAAGTGAATAGCCAACTAGATGAGTGTTAATTCTTCAACAGTTCCCCTAATGTGGGAAAACATGAAATCACAAAACTGTATGAATATCACACACCAATGTATTGACATAGTGAGATATCTTCCATAACACAAAACAGTTAGATATCACACACCATTGTATTCATTTACAAAACTTCGAAATTATATACAAAGTTAGATGTGGACGAAGTACAATCAAAAGAGAAAGGAACATACTCTAATGCTCTATACATATTTGGCATTAATAAATAAATGCAGGTTGAGCACGTACTAAATGTAAACTATGTAAATTTTTACCTACAAGCTGTAGTTTGCACACAGTTCACAATTACCATTAAAGTAAATTGTAGTCTAAGTTTGAAAGTGGAAAATTAAATAGAAGAGACTGGAATAAAATCTGTAGTATGTTTCTGTCTATCTTCTATCGTATAGACAGTGGCCTACGTTAGAGGTTTGGGTGAGGCAGGTATTGCATATAATCAATATCATCCGGGCGTAGAAATTATCATTACGTAGTAACTTCTAAAATTTGACACATTTTCGAGAAATATAAAACTCCATATTTTAGGGTGATAGGTGACAAAATACCGTCCTCCTCTATTCTATAAATTGTACGGTTAGTTAAAACAATCAAAATCTAAGAAAGGATGTGAACCCACAATATCAGCGACCCTGGTCTAATGCCTAATACTACAGGCAGTTTCAAACACAGTTACGGAATCAGTTACTGTCTGTTACACAGTTACAGACCTTTGAATGAGGAGATCATAAGTTTTAACTTACAATATTTCGCAATCGTGCAAATTTATTTCACATTTTAGTTACTATTCAATTTCGAGTATGCAGGCTTATTTGAGTGAATAATTATGTATATGTGTTCTATATCTTGTATTATGTAAAATTTATTTTGAAAATTGTATTAAACAAGTATTCTCAAATAAACAAAGGAAAAAGGAAACTAATAACATTTTGTAAAACTGAAATATTATTTAATTGAAATATGTTAGCATGTGAAGTGTGAAAGGGTGTATTTAAATATTTGGAGATAACAACTCCACAATTAAAGGCTTTTGACACTTATATGGAAACAACCAACCAGCCACAGCTGTCCCGAGATTCCCACTAACTTGGTTAATATATAACAGCCATCATTAAGTTTTAGGAATACTACGAACAAGAGAAACAAGAGAGAAGACTGAGCAAGAGTTTATAATTTGTTATTTAGGTTGGAGCGAGCGTCGACGACGTTGGGTAGATTTTAGTCAAAGTGTATTGAGAGAAAAAAATATATTGTTTGAACCACGAAAACGAAAACTAAGTTACGAATATGACTTATATAATCTATTTATACATTTTTATTTGTTATTGAGTAAAAGGAATCCCCCATTCGTTGACCATATGTTGCATTTTTGTGACAGTAAGCCATAAAGATAGCGGCAGAAAATACTTGAACAGCATTAGACACCATGCTACTATAATCAAGCCTTCTATCTTTCTGCGCATGTGCATGTGAATCAAATTGAAAACTTCCAAAAACGTAAAGATAATTACTTAGTACTTTCCGAGGATCACGTGTGACAACTGGAAGGTTTATTATTTCTCTTACGCATTATAAAATATATCAATGAACTCTCCTCAAGTTGCTACCAATGTAACTACTGCTAATATTACTGTAGATACTATTATGAAAATAATATTAATGTAATACGAGTAGCAATCAAAATATAATGAAGAAGACAATCATATAGGAAAATTACGTCTTACAAAATACTATGATTTTTAATCCCAACGTAAAAGATCTTAACGATCTTCGTGTTCGTTAATCGATTTGTTACTAAAATGTCACAAATCAATCGCCACGCAGCTTATGGAAATCGTATTTCTTTGGAATTACGTAACACTGTGATATGTTGTAGCTTTTGTAATTATGAGAAAAGTCCATATCGGCATAAACACCAACCCCCGACCATTTGGCCAATATGAGGCCACTTTCTTGAAAACAGTAGAAAATAATGATATTTTTGGATTTCGGTGGAATCGATAAAAAGCGTGATATGTTGCAGATCTTGCCATTCTGAGAAATCGTGTTCATGGCCACAGTCATTAATCACTTACAGTTTGGCGTCTGTGAGGTCACGTTTTTTAAAACAATCAAAGAAAACAATATTCTTTGGATTTATGTGAAATTGCCTGGAATCGTTATGTTATAGATTTTGTAAACCTCACAAAAATCTTTATGAACACAACTTTCAATTACTGACAGCTTGGCTACTTCGAGACCACGTTTTAAAAAACATTCGATAATGACAATATTCCTGGAATTCGGTGGAATTGCCTAACCTCTTGATACGTTGAAGATCTTGCCATCGTGAGAAAAATCATGGTGCCACTACCAATCCACACCCTTCAACATTTGCGAAGGTATATTCCAAAGGCGTTGGAATGGGCTTTGACGAAATGATTTAATTCTGATAAAATATCTGAATGTGCCTTCATCGTACCTGGCGCCATTTGTGGTTACCGAGCGACTATAGCTCAGTTGGTAGAGCTATGAATCACCATAGGTAGGTTCGTCCCGGGACGGCCATCCGGACTGATGTTTTTCAAGGGTTCTTGTTCCAACAAGGTGAATTCCCGAATACCCCCTACACTCAAATGACCCTGGTCGCTAGCTTCCTCATCTATTTCCCCGGTTCTATCATCACTGAGGGGTGCCATTTCCCTTACATGACTGGCTTAGGCGAAAGTGGGACGTCTGTCCAATAAAATTTAAATGCCAGTTGTTGGTAATATCATAGCCGCGATTCTGCTGCCCCGTGATCAGTAACACCAAGTGACTCTCGGTTCAAACGCTTCTTCAAATGTCCTGACTGATATTTTCCAGTCCCTTTCACGGACGAATGCTCTAATAGCACTTGAACGATGGACTTGGTCATTAACGTGCCTGTCCCGACACTCGGACGAGTGTTCAACTAGGATTTTCGTAGCCTTTATGCGAGACTTGCTTCCAACACCGTCAACAAAGAAGCATAGAAATACCAATAAAACGTCAATATGATCATCATACTTTCAACTAATACGATCCTTTGCTAGCGCAATACATACATTGTGTGTATATGTTTCCGTTATGGACCTAGGTTTCCGACATGTGGTAAATATTGAAATATCGAATAACATAAAAGCAGATATAAAAATGTTGGTCGACGTGGATCTGTTATTCGGGATTGTCTATGTCATGAGAAAAGTCTAATTAGTGGAGGAGGCTGCGTCAGAGCTATTGTGTGGGTACCACACCGACATTCGTCCGTGTCTAAGGGAAACCGACATTCGACTGAGGGAAATTCTGCAAACCCCCTGGTTGGATGGCCTTACAAAGATTTGACGCCCAACCTACCTATTCTGAACTAAAGCTCTACCAACTGAGCAACAGTCGCTCGGTAGCCGCAACTGATGCATGGTACTATATAGGTTATGCACTTTCAGATGTTTATCAGGAAAAATCTTTACCGTCAGAGCCCCCACCTCTTGGGATTACATCTTTACAAGTGTTGAACAAAGTGGGCTCATACTGGACAAAAGTAAGTGATTGGTGGTTGTGTCCCATGGAAACGTATGTGGTGATTGTGCTCATGGTGCGGAAAGATTTTAATTTATTTCAAAGCGGGAGTTATGAAAATTACGATTATGCAATATTCCGGCCAAAGATGTAGTTTTCATTGATGTCCACATGAATATCTTTTTACTTACCGACAGCGGATAGATGAAAGCAAGGAAATCGTTCCTGTTCTCTTTTTCTGGTTGATTTCGAAAGAGAAGACAGTTAATTTCCGGCACATATAATTATGTTGGTTATCAATTATTCTTTGATATGTTATCCGTGAGGTAATAAACTTCGTAACGATATAGGACTACTTAGATACTACTTTATTCTGAAACTCTATTTAGAAACAAACAAAAACTGGTTTGTTTTCCAATCGTTTTCATATATCTTGCATGTGAAGTGGTTTAGCTACTCACACAGACGTATTCCTTAAAATAAACCGTAATGATTGTGATTGCAATAAAATGACACAAATATGTAAACTGCATGCAATATATTAAATGAAACTGTTTTATTGCAGCATAGTAACATGCAATCGTAATAGAAAGTAAAATAATCTGCAAAAAGAAGCAAGTGCATTGAAATTTCTCGTTAATTATATCAACGACAATTTCCACCATTTTGTTTTGTGTTATCATTTTGTCTGTTTTTACATTGTCTCTAAATCCTATAAATACGAATGGGAGCCTTGTATGAACATTATGTACTTTCGTGGCGAAGAACATTGAAGTAATTATAAATATTTTTTTTCCAGGTAATTAATATTTCCTTCTTGATTCATAGTTGTTAATATACGTAAGGTTACATTGTATACCAATACAGTAGTGATTACGTTAATCAGATTCGAAGATTCATCGGATAATGCGGATATTACGTCATTTCTCTTATATGTGGGTTCCACCGGGGTTTTGTTTCCCTTTTCTCTCATATACTTCATTCCACGAATACTCCCAACGTCACCCATTCTGTCTGGGACTTAGATGTATAAAAGTCCGAAATAAAATTTGAAAAAAAAAATACTTTTATTTGGCCTCGTCTGCATTCCGTATTTTATTGTATTTAAATATTAGGAAATACATTTTAATAAATATTTAAATGATTATGAACTCTCAGAAAATATAATGATATTTGTAAATATATTATATTTGTACAATAAATACTGAAACATTCCGTTGCTATTACCATAACAATAGTGAATACATTCTAATAAATAATACTTAACGTTTCTGAACTACGTACAATTATAAATATTTTTGAAAATGATTTGCATTTGTTCAACTAAGACTAGAAAATTCATTTGATTTAAATATGTTAAGCTTGCATTTATTTTGTATTGTAATTTTTCTAGCATGTAGAGCCTTTGTCAATTCATTGTTTCATTAATAATATCTTGTTTGAATTTGACGATACCGATTTAATTTATTTAATTGTGTTGCGAATGAGTAATGCATTTATCTGTGAACAGTGTGCAGATGATTCAGAAGATCCCTTCCTGTTTCAATTTTGCCATTTTAGGTGGCCTACAATTTCATGGAACTGTCGGTCAATGTGTTTCCGATTTCGCACTTTCCAATTCTTTGAAACTTTTAACTGACTTCATCATTACAATTTACGTTTCAAACTTGTGTCGCATTGGATAAAGTTTTTGTGTAAGTTGGGGCAAAACTTATTCAGAATGATCAGTAAATTTGATACTTACATTACTAGAGAAATGAAAAATTACAAATAAGGTATACGAAAAATTCGTAACAGTACAGAAATTATTTTAGTTGCAATGATTAGCGATGAAAGGTAGTGCATAAGAAAAGTTTATTTCAGAATTGTTAAAGCGTAGAGATGAAATATGATACAAAGGGCAAGCAAAAGATTCGAAAAAGTTAAGAACAAAGTGAGAGGGATAAGCCATAGAAGGTTCTGCAGAAATGATCAAATATTAATGTCTTTGGTGCGATTCTTCTTAATTCCATTGCATTATGTTAAATTATAGCGATAGAATTGATAAAACAAAGATGACAGTTACAAACATGCCTCTCCCTTATGAGGAAATCCTAATCTGAAATTTCACAACTACTGAACGAATGTATACCAGGATGCCACGATACGTCTGTTGGATGTCAACAATTTGGTCGGCGAAGGTTGGCCAACGAACGAGCAGAAGGACGGGCCGACGATGGGTTTGAAAAATACCGACGAGAAGCTGACATCAGGCTTGGGCGGGGTTACACTTCTATGCCGAGCCAACGACTGCCTTGAAGATGGCTCAACGACACTGACAATCAACCAATCGTCAGATATATTGCGCCGACTATTCCCCGACTACTAGTTTTTCGAGCCGCCGTCGGGGTTGGCATTTATCTTACTGGGAGGTTACGCTTGACATGAATGTATGCTCAGTTATATATTATAAATGGACAACGCGATATTAGAATCGCCACAGGATCATCAACTATCTAAGCGAGTCAAAATGGATTAGATGAATGATTTAGATTATATGGACAAGTTCTATTATCATTGTCAAACTTAAAGACACGCAATAAATATGATAGAAATCATTAGGATTTGAGAACACGATCAACTAGACCGGAAGTGTTTCATACAGGAGGACGGCTATAATTGCTCAACAGGACTTGACATACAGTTAAGTCCTTCACAGATAATTTTTGTTCTCTCTAAATATCACCTTATCCCATCACTAATTACGTACTATTGCACAGTGAGGTAAAGAACTATAACTTACCTTGAACACTAACCTTAGTCACAGAAATAGTCTCCATTGGAAGCAACATCACTTTGGCACTTGTTATCCAGTTATTGAATTCCTCGCTGAAAGAAATTAGTGGTTATCAAGGTAAAGAACTCAGTCACCGTTACCCGCACGCCATCCTAATTTAGTATCGTTTTCCCAGACGGGTAGTTTGGCATTCTGCGAAAAAGACAGTTGTCTGTAGGTGCAAGATCTGGTGGAAACGATGAGTGGTGAAGTTTGTCCCCGCCCCAATCCTCGATCTTACCACAGTTCTTCTTGCTGTGTGTTCTTGCGCGTATTATCACCGTGGATGTTCACACCCTTGGGATTAATCACAGCAGAACGTTTCTTCAATAATGCAGTCCGTTGGAGTTTAAGCTGCTGACAGTAGACATCTGCATTGATGGTCCGGTTACGTGGCAAGAGTAAAATGAATTATTCCACCAAACACTATACACCACTTTGCAGGGTTATAGTTTCTATTTTGTCACTGTTCCCGCGCCTAGCTTCCCTTTAGGTATTCACTGCCGTTTGCGTGTAATGTTATAGTAGAGAACCCACTTTACGTCCCTTGCCAACCTTCTGTCCAGAAATTGCTCACGTCTGGAACAGGTAAACAAGGAACTGCATATGCCAACTCTCTGTTGCTGCTGTTGAATCATTAATGTATGAGGTACCAATTGACACGTAGCCAAGGCCCTGCAGATGACGACGAACGGTCGCATGGGTGACGTGGAGTTCGCTGATCAGTTCTTCAACGGTGTTCCCAGAAACCGCCTCTGGCACTTTCGCATATCTACTACACCCTGAGTATTTGATGCTTATGTTACTGCGCTGCCTGGACGTATCTGGGGTAATTGATACAGCATGAATGCCCTATGTGGTCCTTAAACACGGCTATGATCAAACAAAAGCCACACTTCCAAAATTTGGTGTTGACCATTATATTTCAAGACACAATTAAGTGTTTTGTATGACTTAGCTATGGTACGTATCGTCTACTTCTTTATTCGCTCTTCAGATGGGGCTATTGCAGCGGCCATCGTACATGCAACATTACTTATGAGATAAACTCTAAAATGAATAATTTATTCTCCAACAATATAATATCGTCTAGTGTAAACTAAAAAGCATAAGCATGAATATGTCGAATATGAGTACTTACACTAAATTAAGCAATATGCTGCATATACGGTACGTTACAAAACTGGAATGTAATTAGACCTGTATTTTCACTGTAATACCTTAAAATATATTTCCATTTTTGTTTCTTGCAAGACATATTTTTACAATGGGCTCTCCACAGCTTTTTCCACAACTTCTTGAATATAATTATTTTATTTTTTCACACAACACTACAGTACAGATACTTTATTAAAACAAAATATATAGGGCGATAAGGAAAAGAAAGAAATCAGGGCAAAGGTTTGAAATATACTAGCATCTCACAACGATACTCTGGAGTTCAGGTTGAATATTAATCAGCATGTTCCATAACAGGACTCAGGTTAACATGCCAGAAAAGGACGTACATGATTTGTAGTAATAAACTTATATTTACACATATGTTTAGTATTTGAGGCGTAAACGTATGCGTGAACAAGCGCCTATGTGAGATTTTTGTGTCAGTGGAATTATTTACTAAACAAAAGTAGATTAAATTGATCATGATATTGTTTTACACTGGGTTGCAGCATATTGGCACAATTGTTCTCGTTATTCAGAAATTACTAGAGAGAAATGCACTTCAAAAATCGTGAAATAGACGTTACATACAGTTCCTGTGCTTAAGCGTGCTTTTAAACAGGTGTTTGATTCATTGAATAAAATCTCTGTTACATCATACCACATCACTGCGGACAAAATACAACTTCCTGGCCGTTTTTCAATACATGCGATAAAGATACACCCTATATATATATATATATATATATATATATATATATATATAT
>JAGDQP010010657.1:4865-55179 GCA_022664845.1 Lepisma saccharinum
ATATATATATATATATATATGTAAATTTTCAACTGATTTTTCACATCGTAAATATTATCCCATTTTCACGAATTTTATATATGGCGTACATAAAGGTCCAAAAAGGTCTACCAGTGGTTCAGATACCATCTACGCCTTCTAATTACGCTGAAAAAGCTGAGTGAGTGGATTGTGTAGTGTTACTACTTACTTTATGATTTACAGCGAAATATTTTTATTTTTACCAGATGAGGTGGAATCTTAGGAAAATAACTACGAGACCGCGTCCCATTTTATTTTTGCTTTGCTACCAAATTATGATTTTCGTTACATTCTGCATTATATTCTCTTTATTTATACAATTTTCTATTAGTTGTGATCCGCGACATCTGAAATGCATTTTCCTACATTGTTTTAAAATAATATATAAAAACGATGAATGATAGTTTCAAAATATTAATTTATGCAATAAATTTTTGTAAAACAAATTCTTTCTTTGTATTTTATTTACAGAAAAGGTTAATCTTTTAACATCCGTAAATATGCTTCTTTCAAAGCTTTATAATATAATTTGACGATCCGGAAACTATATTTTCTTTCTGGGCATATTTGAAAATATATTGTGGTATATTAATTATGAAAACAATATTTATGCATATATATTGACTAATGAAATAAATAGGTAAATTTCTACTAAATTCAAGAACTACTAGTTTCATTGATATTAACACAAAAAATATGATAACTGCCTTGACCGGGATACGAACCCGAAATTCCCAGTGGCCGGCTAGGTATGCTCCCCCCCCTGGCGCGCCATTATTTGTGCAAAATTTGGACTGTGGTTCCTTAATTCTGAAGATTCGCATTGGTGTATATTAGAAACTCATTGTTCATTTCTTCCGTCAAGATGAATTTCCAAGCTTGACTTGGAGTTCATTGACTTGGGTTCGCGTTTGTTATTTCCCATCTGGACGGTGCATTTTCGGAATGACGTATAGTGTAGTTTAAGAATAAACTGAAATTACTGTTGTTTTTTACCATTTAAAACTACTTAGTCCTTATCCATAATAATTTCTTGTTTTATAATATTTTGACTTGCTTTAAATTGAACTTCTTTTATTCCCATCGCCTTTATCTTCATCAGCGTCAGCCAATTGTGTTCCAGAAGATTTATTTCTTCATGATATTTTTCTTGAGATTCAGAACCATGTTAACTTGGAATGTAGTGTGCATCTCAACAATAATGCTGTTAACACCCACAGACTTTATTTTGCTTCTACCAACCAATATTCCTAAATCATCTTCATCTTATCTCTACAAGGACAGAGACTTTTCTATAGTAGGATATTTGATGCGGGGCTTCCACATTCATTGTGATTCGGCGATTAACAAGAGAAGTTACTCTTCGATTGTTCACTTTTGCTTTGTAAAGATCTTTGGTAAGAAGGGGGTTGAAGAAATACCAAAGGGCCGGTTCTGGGACATCAGAATCTATAGCATTTTACCATTTACGAGAATTTTCGGTACAAGCGAGACCCCAAAGGTTCATAATGTTTGGTAATGAACATTTACTGCACATAGCTATTTTCTTATAACGTAAATCTATTTTCTCAAACTGTAAATTACCATTTGCGGTGAAACCAAAACTCTGAAGTTTCGGTTCATTGTAACCCAGAGGGTGAACATTTAGCTTCATAAGCATCTATTGCACTGCACTGAGAACCATTAGGGAGTGTCGTCATCGTAGTAGTAGTATCATTTTCTTCCTTCACGGCCACTTATCGGATAGTATTTTACCATTTAACGATCATTTCCGGTCGTCCAAAACCTCCAAAGCATCCTACTATCGGATAGATTCCGTATATTGGATAGTGAATAGAGTAGGATAAAAATAACGGTTCAACCACACACGGTAACCAAAAAAGTGCTGTGGTTTTGACGTAGTGCCTACTTTCGTCTCCCTGGTTCCTTATTTCGGATACTTGTAGTATAATAGATACTTTTTATTTCTTCACGGTCACTTCCGCGAAAGGTATTTTATTATTTAAGGTTCCTATGGAGATGATAGTTTGAAATTCCGTCAATGGAGGTGCTTTAATTCGTCACTCATATTCCTCTTCTGAAATTTGGCAAACTATAATACTTAGGCTTGAGAAGAAGATTAAAGTTCTTGTCATAGCTTTCTTTTCCCCTGTCATTTAAAAGACCCTTCCCACTCCCCAACAACCCTCCTCTCCTGCGAGGGTAATCGTCGAGGGAGGGTCGCCTCGAAATATTTATTACTGTCCTGTTCCTTCACAATGTTTACGCCTTCTAAAAAATTTAGTTTGTTTCTTGTGAAGATAGAAAAGTTTAATGTCGTTTTTTTTTTCAGATGTTCAATCTCATCCTCTTCAGTTACATGTGATGGTCATTTTCAAGGGTTTTCCAACATCTTCACAAAGACGGTAGCATGCCCACAACAACCATCTGGCGATTTACGCATTTCAAATACCATAGTGAAATAGGTTTTGTTTTGTTTGGAAGTAAAAAAAAGTTAAATAATGTGAACCAGAATCAATCTTTTTGCTGAAGGAATATATAGGGACGTTGATTAAATGAACCTGAAAAATATAGGTTTTATTTGGGAAACAATACTATTACAGATTTATTCTTATTTTTTCGTAGAACAAAATTTTTCTTTTTTTTTTTTCTTTTCTTGACTTAGACCTTTTTTTGCCGCAGATATACAATTACAAAGAAGCCATAACTTAGACGTTGGTTTGCATTTGGAAAGTTGTGGATTCTCGCCCAGCGGAGCCCTTCCTGAAATTTCTCCTGGTTTCTCTGTCGCATCAGGTAAATTATGGGATGGTAATAAAATGTAAAGGTATCCTCTTTGCAATGGGCACGCACTGTGAGTGACACATGGGGTGTATGGAGGTAGTTCTTCATTTATTCTAGACCTGCGGCACGAGTTGGGGTAGTCAGTCCCACATTCGTCCGTCTTTTCCTCCCAAGGTGCCCAGGAATGCCAAGGACGCTCTGGTACTGTTTGATAGGAGGCTGAGTGCATCTCAGAGCACCAGGCATGGGAGCACAGTAGAAAAGTCTTCTGCGTCCTGCCCGGGAATTGAACCCGGACCGCCTGATTCATAGTCTGAGGCACGGCGACTCCAAATGATGGTACCTTGAAAAAGGCCACTTTATTGTCATAAGAACAATACCATTTTATAAATAGTACCAGCATATAGGACAAAAAACAGAGCCTCCTTATCTTCATTTGGTGCCCCCAGCCCTCTTTGCTCTCTGCAACTAGCGGTCCTGGATAGCTTCCAAGAGCCAATTACATTAATCTACAAAAATCCACAGTAAATTTGACTTTTTACTACCAGACTTGACATATTCGTGGAATCGCTCTAATATGTGTTTAAAAATTTCATCTTTGAACCCCCCAGAACTATGTACACGCAATAGTGGTATCTTATATAGAGTTTGTAATTAAGTCCATTGGTTTATTTACTGGTATATCATAACGTGCAAAAGCAATATTTATGAAGTTAAACATAAAATTATTCACATATGTGAGTGCGTGACGTTTTTATGTTCATACGCTTATTATATATAATCTAGTATTTTATTAAATAAAAATAAAACTTAACAACCTTTTATGTGGTATATTATACAATTTTGTTGGGCCCATACTTTCAGAGAGTTTGGGGAAATGCATGTCAGTGTGTAAGTGTCGGTTGCAAAATTGTCAGTGAGTGACGGAAAATTGAACATTAAATAATATATAGTATTATGCATATTGTTTACGTGTTATTTTACCGAGAACGTGATCTGCAAAATCCTGACAGGTGCTAATGTTATAACATTATAATGTTATAACATGTGTTATAACATTATAACACATGTTATTAAATTTTTTTACCATGAAAACTATGCTTTCCTCTGATGTTGTAATTCTGTATGTTTCTACCTACAATGTACAACTAATAGCTTAAATTTTAAGCCTGTAAATTTCTTTCGTATTTCTGCTTCAACATAATCGTTTATAACTTGTGCTAATTCAACATCTGCCAACGATGGAGGTATGGTTCAATCCCAGCGGGCTACCATCCTCACTGAGGTTTTCGCAGGGATTTTCCTCAGTCATACCAGGCAAATGCCGGAATGGTATCTTCAACTTAGGCCCTGGCTGACACCTTCCCGCATCATATCTTCTCCTTTACCGCGGCCTGTGACTCAGATACATAAAGGCCATAAATAAAATTCAGTTCAAACGGACGTCTGCCTCGAATGCAAATATGTTAACACCGCACAGAATTAGCGATTTTTCAGTGTGTCTATCCGGGAAAAAGCTTTTCCAGCAAGAATGAATAATTTCGTTAAATTGACAACGTACCTCTTGGCTAATGTGAATGAATTTGAACTTATATATGACCTTTAGGCCTCTCAGGCTCAGGTCAGGTTAGAGTAAGGGGAAATATGTTGGAAGTTAATCGGTCAGCACCTATTTAGTAAGTACCATCCCAGCATTTATCTGATATCACTTCGGATGAAACATAGTATGAGTGGCCGCTGAGAGCGCTCCCAAGACCTTCCGAATGCTAAGCCAACGTTCTACCAACTGAGCTACGATCGCTCGATACTATTGTGCGAGGATTCTACTGGATTATGTTGTTACTTAGCCTGTGAACTTTAGGAACCACGCCCCACTTCTTTTGTTCCCTTACCTTATACAGGGGATTTTAACCGTTGGGGGCAGCAGCAGAAAGCTGATAAATTGCAATGATACCTATTCCGCAGACCCGGATTAACGGGTGGGGTAAATGGGCTGAAGCTCAGGGCCCCCATTGATTTAGGAGCCCCGCCAAAGGTAGCTCAGTTACTTATGTAAATAGTGAACACAGAGTAAAGGGCATCCTAATGCATGGGCAGAGTTGGCAGTCGTCTGGGACCCCAAAACCGTTGCGGGCCTACGCTCTCCTTCCTATGCTAATCTAAATAGTAAGAACAAGGATTGACTTTTTCCTAAATCCTTAATTTGATCATAATTTATTCAATTTGGAAAAGTATAGTACGTCAGTTCTCCATCAGTAAAGGCAAATATTAAGTGATAACTTTTAAAATAGGATTAAGATTTTAAAATCATCTTCCTACAAGTAGACCACTAAAAGATCATGCAAAGTATGACATTGGTTAATGGTTGATAGGAGACTATTTACACCGTGTTTTTAATTCAGGGGTTCCCAAATTTTTAGACCGATATTGATACTTTCGTCGTTGCACCAAGTAATACTACTGAATTTCCAATGCTAATACAGTAAACCCTCGTTAACACGAACTCGCTTAAGCCGAACACTCGGTTAGGACGAACAAAATTTCGGTCCCGGCATCGCTGTACGTTATCTTATAGCAAGTTTTATCGGTTAACACGAACTTCGGTTAGCACGAATTACGAACTAATTTTTAGTCCCTTGAGTCAGTAAATGTTTCATTTAACACGAACTTTCAATCCTTTGTTGTTGTTTTTTTAGATCATTTTTCTTATTTTAGATTTCACTCCAGATCAGGTTTTGTCATACAGTATTTATACAGATGAAAATTCCCTTGTAAATAAGAGAAAAAAACACAAACGGGTATCTTTCCTCTCTTATGAGGTGTTGATTCTGTCCTCCGCCAAGCGCTGAACATGCAGGTGTTGTGTTTATTTTATAACAATTTTAACAGCAATTGCTATAACATTTGTTATTGCTATAACAATTGTTATAACAACAATTTTATAACTGGACGTGGATTTTCTGCGTGGAAATTCCATTTGCGGAGGGCGCTTATGTTCGCTGTTTCCACCACTTGACCTTTCGGGAATGGGCAGTAGTGGTGCTATTTTTTCCCGTAAATTTCTCCTCTGAAGTTAGGGTGCGGCCATTTTTCGAGCGAATACGGTAACAAGTGCAGTTCTGTGTTTAGATGTGCTTTTCTATTCTTTAAAATTGCGAGAGAAGTTATGGCCAAGAGGAAGCAGACAAGTATACATCTGCAAACAAAACTAAAAATCCTAGAGGAAGTAGACCGTGATGTGTTGAAGAAAAGTGCAATTGCTGAAAAGTATGGACTTCCCAAATCTACCCTGTCCACAATACTTAAGGATCGTGAGAAAATTCTTAATGCTGCTGCATCGGGTTCCGGGAACAAATCTAAGCGATTTCGCAGTGCTAAGTATGAAGATGTCGAAACTTTACTTCTAGAATGATTCAATCATATGCGCGCTTCCAATGTGCCTTTAAGTGGACCTATAATTCAGTCAAAAGCAAACTAAATTGCAAAAAGCTTAGACATTCTCGATTTCAGTTGTTCCGCTGATTGGCTTTACCGGTTCCAAAAGAGACTCAATTTCAGCATTAGTGATTTGCGGTGAAGCAAATAAAGTTGATGAAGAAGGAGCAAATAACTGGTTGCGTGAATTTGATCAAGTGAGCGATGCCTCGTGTGATGTGTACAATATGGACGAAACCGGACTTTTCTACAATCTTTTTCCAAGTCGTACCCTTGGAATAAAAGGTGACAAGTGCCATGGTGGAGGGCGCAGTAAACAACGTTTGACTGTTGTCCTTGTTTGTAATGCAGACGGCAGTGACAAACACCGTCCTTGGGTGATCGGTAAGTCCGAGAAACCACGTTGTTTTAAGAACATAAACGTTGATTCTTTACATTGTATCTATTCTTATCATAAGAAAGCTTGGATTGACAGCTCATCATTTCGTAAGTGGCTTCTTCGTTTCAACAATCGAATGGTGGCTCCGAATAGGTATGTTCCTCTGACATTAGATAGGTGTACAGCTCATAACATACATGATCTTAACTTAACCAATGTCAAGGTTCACTTCTTCCCCCCAAATGTAACGAGTCGGCTTCAGCCTTTGGATCAAGGCATCATTGCCCTTATGAAGAGGTCCTATCGAAAGCGACTTGTGAGAGCTGCAATTCGCGCTGCTGAAAAGGATATGGAAACGCCAGCTTGGAGTGTGCTTGATGCAGTGAAAGCTATCGCCGCATCTTGGGAATCCGTGTCATCGCAAAACATACAGAACTGTTTTACAAGAGCCTGGATACATACAGACGCTAATGCTGTTGACGATTTAGAGGGTGACAACGACAGTACTTTAAATGACGAATGGAATACTCTACAAGATGTTGCGAACCCTGGAGTTAGTTTTGAAGAGTTTGTTAGTGCAGACGATGATGTTGCCGTGTGTGCTCCAGTGGAGTCTGGTATACAAGCAGTTGTGTCTGAGGTGCAAGAAATGTCATCAGAAGAAAGTGAGAAGGACAATATCATTCCTCCTACCCGCCAGGATGTGTTACACGCCTTGGAAACTTTAAAACGTTTTACTGCAACATTCGAAGTGACCGCGAATTTTACGGAAGCCATGAGTACAGTTGGCCGTGAGGTTACCAGACATTTTCGTTCCCGTCTGCGACAGCGGAATGTCCAGGAATTTTTCACCAGAAAATAATCAGTGAGTACATTTTTTCAAGCTGCAATACAGTTATAGTCAGGGTTTGAATTACCCGAGAAAGGGAGCATACGATGGCCTGAACTGCTACTTAGCTGCTCTGTAGCTCTTTTTAATTTTGCCTTCGAATGTAACTGAGCGCAAAGTGCACTACAGCTACTGCAGGCTGGAAAACATGGCAATAGCTACGTTACGTGTTAGCACTTTGCGTTCAGTGCCATTCTAAGACAAAATTGTAAAGAGCTGCTGAGCAACTATGTAGCAGCTGGTCCGTTGAATGTACCCCTTCCCCCGTAATTTGCACCCTGGGTACAGTATTATTGAAATGTAAAACCTTTTATCCTCAAGTGAATTTTTTGTGTTGTTGCAAACTGATGTTATAAAGAGGATTGATGGACGTAGTAGCAATGTAAACTTTTTTTTTAATCTTCGAAAATAGGATAATAAACTTACTGTAGTGTTTTCACTTTTCAGAGCATGGTACCGAGACCGAAACTAGTCTCGATCTCGTCTCGAATTTGAGACCAAGCCGTACTTTTCGAAATCGAGACGAGACCCAAACTGTCTCAGTCTCGTTTCGATACCATTCTGTGGATGGTATCAAGACGAAGGATAGTCTTGGTCTCGTCTCGAATTTGGAACCGAGACGTGCTTTTCGAAATCGAGACGAGACGGAGACTACTCAGTCTCGTCTCGATACCATCTCTACTGTTTTCTATCACATACATAATATACTGTAGTGGTATGTATAGTCTGTATACTGTAGTGCGTATATATGGAGAAAATGTATTCGAATAATAAAATTTGGATCCCCGGTTAACACGAATTTTTTTAACACGAACTCCTTATTTTTCAGTCCCTTGGAATTCGTGTTAACGAGGGTTTACTGTATTTAAATTTGTATGTATTTATTAAACCAACTAGGCAGAACATTTGTTAGCGTGTTTGCCTTGCAATTAAAAGGTCTCAAGAACAATTCTCGAGAAAACTTTGGTAAACTTTATTATGTATGAGCAATTCTAGTAACATCTGACATCGCCCCTCACGATTATCCGTCACATTCTAGTTAAAATCCACAATCACAAACAACCATGCCCCAGCCGAAATTCGAACCCGGGACCCGGGATTCAGTCGCTGAGTTAGCACCATAACTCACACGGTTACCAGGTCGGCAACGATTCCCGGTGTCGATCATTATGAATAAGGTTTCTCCTGGTACCCTCAATCACACTACGCAGATTTTGGGATGTTACCTTGAACAATATAATAGAACAAAAGCTTTAAAAATATGAACCAAAGTAGTTAAATTACTTCTGTTAAATAGCTAAAATCTACATTCTCTGATAAACAATTCTCTTATTTCAAGAGGAAATAATAGGTGTATTATTTTTTTTAAACTTTTGCTCTGAATTTATGTTCGAATGGAGTCGCCGTGCTCAGGCAATAGCGCGTCTGACTACGAATCTAGCGACCTGGGTTCAAATCCCGACCAGGACGGTGTAGGGTTCTCTTCAGTCCTTCCATGCCTGGCGCTTTGAGGTGTATCAAGTTGAGTAGCAGAGTGTCCTTGAAACTCTTTGACACCTTGGGAGGTAAGGCGGTCGAGCGTGAAACTGACTAGTGATCACACCACCTCACTTGGTGCTGTAGGTGGAGAACAGTGTTCGATATGTCAGGGGGATGCCGGGGATTTTCTCTGGTGCGTGAGGTTTTGATCCCCGGTTGTTGATTCTGAATATCACGCCAACCAGGGATTTCTACCCAAACAGGTAGTAGGTTGAAACTTACCAGCAACCACTAGTTCTAGGATCCCCCCTTCGTAAAATATAGCAAATCGAACACTGGTCGAGAATACATGGTACGCTACTTTTATATCCACAATACGCCTTTCACAGAATGTGTGTATCGCACAGGGGATAGCTTTACCTTTGATTTTTTAAAAATACATTGCGCAATATTTTAAATGTGTGAAGTATCGAAATAAACTTATTGAAAATCTGTGTACCACGAATTAGTAACGCAAAGTTTATTGGAATGATTTTATTTGCTTTGTTTTTTCTTTATTTTTGTGACAACACAATTCTGTGAACGCATGCAAGAAAAAATAAAGCCCTCATAAAATAAATATTCAAAAAATAAGTTACTCTCCCAAAATACTTTACAGATGCCCAGCTCTGTTAACTAGAAAAATAGTTGTCTGAACACAATATTTGGTTGTTCAAAACATGGTGATTCTGTACAATTTTCCGTGTTTCTCCGATCTTTAAAGCTGCTTTTCTCGAAACTACAGGAATGTTACTTATCAGGTTCTTGCATTCACCCACAGAATTGCAGTGCTTTTTATCCTGGGGCGCTAAAATAAAATTTGTGATAAGGTGGCCTGTAACATATTTCTATATTCCATGTGTTTCATTAGGAATGTGTCAATTTTGAAAAATCTTGGATTGGACATCTGATATTTCCTCGTTCAATCAGTGGCAATGCGTTAGGTCGTTTATACGTTTATTGTTAATTTTTTACTAAGCTCACATCACAGTATCCAAAGGTCCGCTCACCAGTAATACCACGCGTGCCATAGTTTAAGAAACTGCTATTTAATGCAATAGTATCTAAAAGTGGTAAATATTGGAGTTTTCAATTCGAGTTGGGATAAATTTAGATTTACGGGTTTAGATGCGAAGTCCTTATCGGGCTTTGTTTTCTAGTATTTTAATATATATATATATATATATATATATATACCTCCGGGAGAGGCCTCATCCAGTAGTGGATTGAATATGGCTGTGAATTATCATATATATTTTTAATCGGAATCGAATTTTAAAAATACATCCCAGACAGCATTGAGATTTGTGTAGCTTTTTCTGGTGAGCCATGATTTATTTGTTATTCTAATATTAGTTTTTTTATTTTAAAAGCATGCTTATTTTACAAGTAATGAATTTTACTAATGATCTAATTTTATTTACCGTTTCCATGGGTGTCTGTGTAGGCAGGGGTCCGAGTAAATTGCTTTGTCCAAGGGCCGAAAATGATGTTAAGTCGACCCTGCACAGGAGACAGGTAGACAGGCTCTATTTGGTAGATAATAGCCCGGGCTCCCCAAATAGCTTAATCCAGCACTGCTATTCCGTGTTTTATTACTTAACTAGCTAAAGTGCCTGCCCGTTGGTGCGGGATGAGTAAAATACGTTGGCAACACTAATAGATGTACTACTACAAATACTATTACTGTTACAAGTACTATAACTAGGGCTACCGACCGAATTTTTTTAAAGCCACCCCCGGACACTTTAACCCCATTTATAAAAAATGGTAATTCGTTAACGGTACTGAACAGACACTGACTGCTTGAAAGCTTAATCTTCAGGCCTACTCTTTTTTTGTTAAGGGAAAATTACATATATACAAGTCTAGATGGACAGCAGCAGTAGAGATAAACAATAGTAATATGTTTTATTGTTATTATTATTAAGCTCATGAAGTAATATATATCGTTGTTAGTACAATTTACTATAAATGATTATTACAATTATTTTTTTTTTAATTACAATATTACAGTTATTTCGGATTGTTTGCGCCGAAAATTAATAATTAATTTAAAGAACATAAAATGCCGTACTTTTCTCGACTCCGGGCGCTATCTCGGTTCCAACGTAAAATCCCGGACTTTTCGAGATAAACACGGACATATGGTAGCCCTAACTATAACAACAACTACTACTATTACGGCTACTACATGTGATTGATCTAATGTTTTCCCGATTCACGCACTATCAGTGCCATCTGTAAGGTCAGTACCATGTAACCTGTAACATGTCAAAACTGGTAGAAGTTTTGCACTTACCCAATATTATTTAATTCTGCAACTCCAACAGAGATCCAATTCCAGTTACGAAATTGCTACTTATAATACTATTAAACAGATAAGAGGTATAAATATGAAATACAAAAAAGTCGTATCATACAAAAATAATAATAATATATTTTCTACAGAAAGTATTCGGACAATAATACTTATTTCACCATGTCAACAAACCTACACATAACGTGTTAGGAATTGTTGAAGTTGGACGACTTGCCTTTTAGGACTGATGAAACCCCCGAAAACCACAGTCAGGATAGGCGGGCACTCGGATCGTTTCCAGCACCTTCCGATTTCTAAGCCACAGGTCTACCAACTGAGCTACGACCCGTGGCCTGAAGTGTTTCGAGAAAAATCTGTGTGAGATGGAAAGTATAAGTCATATTTTAACCCACCAAATTTGGTATCGTAAAATATAAATCTTATTTATACGTATATAGCCAGATCATACCTTACATAATAAAATTTCATTAGATGTAATAGAAACGAATCTCTCTAAGGTTGTATTCAGTAATATTTTAGTTTTGTGTCTCCGATATCCCCCTTTCTATTTATTTTTCTCTATCACACTCATACACACACACACACCAAGCAAAAGTAGAGCAGTGGAAGATCATTTAGAGTTTTCCTTCATTGACACCAGGTAAATGTTAAAATGGCACCTCCAAACTAGGATCTGGCCGACTATCTTCGATCACCCCCTCCCACTCGCTATCCTGGCCTGAACCTGAGATGAGATACTAAAGGCTATAAATAAATTCAAAACACACACGCACATCACACACAAATCACAGCCATACTCGATCCACTACTTAATGAGGTATCTCCCCGGATGGAGGCTTTGGTCTACTGCTACCACGCTGACCAGACGTGTTGGGAGAGGAGAGCACAACTCTCAACTGTGATCGCCACTGTCTTTTATTAACAGCAGATCCCCAATTTCCTCACGATGCTGGGTTAACACCGAAATTTAGACTCCCCACCGGGAATTAAACCGGGGACAGCTCGCACTGAAGTCAAGCGCGCTACCGACTAGGCTACGCAGGAGGCTCATATATATATAGATAGATAGATAGATAGATAGATAGATAGATATATAGATAGATAGATTGATAGATAAATAAATAAATAGATCTATAGATCTGAGCACGCTTTCCCTTCACATTTGCACAACTATGTTATTCTGTAGCAGAATTAGCAATTTACAATACAACAACATGTGGCAAAAAATGTGAAGTAAACAACACTATAAAGACATATAATAGAGTCCTTCATCCCAAATGAACTAAGTTTCTGACATGGGAGAAAGAACTATTTGGTTTCACTCTGTAGGTATGGACTTCCTTCTTCCTTATGGCCATATATAGTAGGTGGTTTGGGGGAGGAAAGAGGGATGATGTTACAGACAGAGGACTGAAAGTATGCCACTCATTTTCTCCGTCTTCAGCCGAAAACCTGCTTCTTTCCACAAAAAGAACACATTTTCTTTCTTTTTCTTATGTCCGTGTAGCTTACTATCCGTAGTGTTTTACCTTCATAAATAGATTTGCTGTTCTTTCAACAGTATTCAAACAGTATAGAGGATTAAAAAAATGTTGCTGCATCCCAACACAAACAAAGTTATTCTCACGACTTATAGCATGGACAGTATAACATATTCTCACTACTTAATAACTTTTCCATTGGTCAGTTAGGGATCAGAATTCCCATTTATTGAGAATATATTCCATTTTTATAAAAGTAAGCTCAACATTTGACATAAGAAAGCAGTAATGCTGGTCAAGTGTTTGGCTGTTGCCATCTTGCTTGCTTCCATAGAAATGGAATATTCTCAATGAATGGGAATTCTGGTTCCCAACTGACAAATAGGAAGTGATTAAATCATGCGATAAGTCGTGCAGGTAACTTAGTTTGTTTTGGGGGTTCAGCAACATTTATTTAATCCCCTATACTGTTTAGATAAATAGTGTAGTCGTTTAATTCAAATGTTAACTAAATATCGTTCGCATCTAGTGCCTTTTCCGTCTGACGATTTAGCTAAGTCGGTAAGACGCTGGACTTCTATCTGAGTATCTCATGTTCAAATCTCGCTGCAGCTGTAACTTCTTCTCCTAATACCGAAATCAACACCGTGTGTTGTGTTGATTTAACACACCAAAACATTTATTAATAAAAGATTAAAAAAACACGCTTTTTTAGAAAAAAATTGACAAAAAAGTAAAAAATAATAAATTTATGAATCGGAAAATAAAAGCATGAGTGCTCTTAGATATTATGATTTTATGATAAGGCACCCACGCTTTTATTTCCCGATCCATAAATTTATAATTTTTTACTTCTTAGTCCATTTTTCTTTGGTTAAAGAAGCATTTTTTTTTTCAAATATCCTTTTTTAATCTTTCTTTCCTCCAGCTAATATTTTGTGATCCAAATCCTAAAGTGTTCCGTAACCAGCCAAATCCAGCCGCGGTGCAGGCTAGTATTTATTTTAGGATAAAGAAGTATGTAATAACAAAATATTAAAAGATGTTTTTAAAATATACATATATAGAAATATATGAAAGTAACAATGGAATGTTGTACTGTCACCCGACTGTGCAAAATTTCATCATTGTATGACGTCAGCAAATGAGTTAAATTAACGTTGCAAGATTTGTACCAGAGATGAAACATGATTACAGAGTAAGGTAATAGCGTGTAAAAAGTGGTAGTCATACTGGGACACCGCATTGTGTTGAATTTACACATCTATTTTTTGCAGTGTAGAGTGCATCTCAGAGCGCCAGGCATGGGAACACTGCGATAAAAGTCTTCAGTGTACTGACTGGGATTTAAACCCGAACCCACCAATTCGTAGGAAGTAATAATATTATTAAATAAAATTTTGCAATTATTGTATCTTTTCGAGATACGTCGCTTTGGAAATGAACTTGACAATTTACTCAGCCTGAAGAAGCTTGAAAGATTTAATTTTCTATTCCTCACAAACTCACTTTTTTTTTCACATTCAAACCAATATATAGTGTCTTGATTAAAAATGTGTAAACCCAATAATTATCAATTATTTTTGTACTAATTTCATGATGACTAAAATCACCAATGAACACAAATTAGTAGAAATTAGTGAAATCAGTAGCTGTTATGTTCCATCATCCAATTCCTTGATCGTAACTTCCTCTTTTTACTTCTATATCCACATTTACGAGAATGATTGTTCTTGTTGCCCATTTTCTTATCAAAAGTAAGTCATTTAAGTCTTGCTTATAATATTGGTTTCCACTCTGTCCACTAGTCTCCACGATACTGCGAACTGAACTCTCAAAATTGTCCCTTTTGCAAGGGACAGGAATAAATATTAAAGTTTATGGAGACTGTGAAAGTGTCGCCAACTTATATAGAATTCTACAGAATATGTTGAAATTTATCGGTTTTGTGTTTCTATCTGTTGTCAAACGGAAAGTTCTGTGGATCATTCTAATATTTCAGGGGAGATCGAAGGGCGCTGGTCTGCTAGAAGAAGAATTTTACGATTCTTCCTTTCTCTGTAAAAAAAATAAATAAATAATTAAAATGATAGGCCATCTCCGCTCTCCGATGATGTTTGTGTTTCTCCTCGCCCCCTTCCTTGTCTGTGTCAATTGTCTTGGTACTGTGTTGGGCATTCCAGTTGTTTTTTTAAACATTGAAAGTGTGAAACTATAATGTAAAACATCAACGGAGAATAACCAAGCTCTTTTCGGCTCCCTCCATCACGACAAAGCCCATTCACTTCGCAACACGTATTATCAGCTGTTACCACAACAATGTAACCTGATACCACACTCTAATCACTATAATGCATTACTGCCTTGGATTAATAAGCAAAGCAATGAGATAAAACTCAAGCACACACTCCATTTCCCCCTCCCCATCACACCACACATATACGAAGTCCTAACTAAAAATCACGCCATCAACTGATGCTAAAATTACGTGTTCTTCTTATGCTCAGTGATGAATTCATACTTTCGGGCACCCTGAAATTGTTGAAGTGTCCCCTTGAAACATTTAATTAAAAAATGATTTAAACTTCTGAAATAAAATTCATTAACGAATTTCCTATTTTCACATTGTTCCACCCGACAGGAAACACGATTTGAAACTGGTTAATTTTCCTTCTCTTGAACAAATGGACGGATTTCTTCCCTCTTTCTAGAAAAAGAGAGGTTTCAATAGGCTCTAGAAAGAAGCTGAGAGACTGTTTATGGCTGCTTTCGCTCCTTTCGATAGGCAAAAGGAACAGGTCCGTAGCCAAAGTTGAGCCAGTAGGGGCGGGGTCCGTCCTGGAATGATTTTTGCCCGTATTAGCATGTTCTTTAATCATGCTGGCATTCACTTATAACATTTTCCTCAGCAAATATGGATTCACAATTTGGATTATCAATAATTCTGGGATTTAGCAGGGAGCTAAAATTTCAGTTTCAATTGATACACGCCGTAGTAAGCAAATTTAAAATATGCAACTACTTTTTGTTTTATATTTATCTTTTTTATTAACATGACAATTTATGTAGGAATTTACTAACACAATTCGAAGTAAAAGAAGCCTTTGTTTTAGCAAGAGTGGTAGACTATGTTTTCAGTCGAGTCCCTAACTAGCGTAAATTGTGTGATACATAGTGTTTTGATCTGGGAGTGGACCAATTATAAAATATTGAACCTTCTATATTCATTGATTAACACTGTTGTTCGATTACACTGAGTTTTGCTCTAGGCGGCACCATTTTAATAGTTCATTAAGTGACTTGTTTCTTTGTGGGATAAAGAAAGGAAATAGCGTCTAGTTTTGAGAACCGGTAGACTTATTTATAACTTATGTGATTGTACGTTCAAAATCCTACGTTGAAATGTACAAATGAAAATATTATAAAATCGCCCCTATGTGTCTCTAACTGTTGGTGGAGTGATTCTAAATTCGAAGTTTCGTAGTTTTTTTTTAATGAAAACTACGGCTTCCATTAATGTTTCAAATTTGTACATAGTCTATATATTTTTACAACAATGGAACTCTCTCAACAATGTATATTTGGAAGTATCAACATTTTGTCTGTACTTTCCTTAGTTATTAACAGAGTGTTAGTAAGTTAAAATTTCGTTGTTCTGCGTTCAAAATTACACTTTCCACTGATGTCTTAGTTTTGCATCTGTGGCTAACAATAGAGGTCTCTCAACAATTGAGAGAAACAATTTTTGGAGTAAGAAAAATTCGCCCGTACCTTTCTCCATGTAATGGTGGAGTTCTCAATTGCTGAAATTTTGGTAGTTCTACGTTCAAAATTGCGCTTTCCACTGATGTTCGAAATTTGTCTTTTGCAAACAATGGAGGCCTCGCAACGATGTACAATTGAGAATATAAAAAAGTCACCCGTACATTTCCCTAGCTATTTATGGAGTGAACCTAAGTTCGAAGCTTCGTAGTAATTCTTTGAAGAAAACTAGGGTTTCCATTGATGTTTGAAATTTGTACATAGTAGGTATGTGAGATTGCATTGCCATCTAGTGTCGGAGATTCACACTATTTCCGTGGCAAAAGGAACCTTTAATTACGCTTTCCATTCAAGTTTTAATCCTGTATCTATTCCTCTGATATTTTATTCCTCTTTTATTTATCTTTTCCTCTGACGCTTTACACTGGAATTTTATTTCCGATCTTTTACCAACAATGGATGCCTCTCAACGATGCCTATATGAGACTAGTAATTGGGGTACCTTTCCCTAGCTACTTCCGGAGTGTTTGTATGTTTGAAGTTTAATATCTCTACGTTCAAAATTATGTTTTCCATTGATGTTTTTATCTATATTTTGCCAACAATGAAGGAATTCAACAATGCAAAGGCTATTTGAGGATAAGAAAATGTAGTTTGTATCTTTCCCTGGCCATTGATGCAGTGTTTGTATGTTCAAAGATGAGTAATTCTGCGTTTAAAATTACATGTTCCAATGATGTTTTAATTCTATGCCTTTAAGCAAGAATGGAAACCTTTCAAGAATGCATATTTGAGAATATGAAAATTTTGCCAGTACTTTTTCTTAGGTATCGAGGGAGTGTTCCTCGATGCGAAGTTTCGTAACTATCCATTGAAAATTACGCTTTCCATTGATGTTTGATTTTTTTTTAACACTGGAAGTGTTTCACAATGCATATTTGAGAGTATAAAAATATCTGTATATTTTTCTAGGTTTTGGTGCTTCTCCCTTCATGCGAAGTTTCGTAGTTCTTCGTTTTAAATTGCGGTTTCTATTTATGTTTGTATTCTGTATCTTTAGCTGACAATAGAGGTCTCTCAACAATGCACATTTGACAATATGAGAATTTCGTATGTACCTTTCCCTAGCTACTTGTGGAATGTTTTTGAGGTTGATGTTACCACGTATATTTTGTTTTCTTACGTTAACCTGTAAACTTATATGATCGAAGATTTACTAAATCATCGGTAATTTTGTTACCTTTGAATATAGGAAATCACTGAATTTCATGCTACATTGCTTATCTCGTGGAACATAACTACCGATAACTAAACAGACGAATTATATTAACGCCAAACATCTGTTAAAATCCTATTAATATCTAAAGAAAAGTCACCGACTACAATAACGAACCCATTTCGCTTGGTCCTACAGAACTGCCTTGTGATCGCTATGGTTAAATTCAAAATATATTGTTATAATTACAATTTACAACAAAGTTGCAACAAAAATTCAATTCATAAAAATGTTATTGCCTAATGAACCACTTTATTGTCGGAACAAAAATATCAGCAAAAATTATTATTAATAATATGTAGGGTTGCCAGATTTCGTAAATGAAAAACCGAGACATTTCAGACCCATATATGTATGTATATCCCAGGTTCGATTCCAGGCGCTGCCAAGGATTTTTTCCAAGGTGTGTGGGTTTGGAACAGTGCCCACCCAGCTGCGTGATGCAATTGGGGAGCTGCTATGTATAGAAGGCATTGGTGATCAGAGTGAGAGCTTAGGCTCTTCTCTCCTAACCCGTCTGGTCAGCGTAGAAGCAGTAAATCAATCTCCTCCCTGCGGGGAGAGGCCTCATCCAGTAGTGGATTGAATATGGCTGTGATCTTTTATTATATATATATAGCATAGCATATAGACTCCAGCAAAAAACTTTGGTAAACTTCATATTTATGTGGGCCAGTCTAGTAACTTTGGACTTCGGCCCGTCACGATTCGCCCTTTAGCAACTAAAATCCACACCCATGGCCCTGCTGGGGATCGAACCCGGGACCTTCGAGACGTTGGCCTACCGCCATAGACCGCACGGTTCATATGGAAGGAAAGAACATTATACCATATGTTACATACAAACCATAACCTAAGTTAACCTGTATAACTAACCATAACCTCCTGATATTGCTGCTGCTTACATAATCATAGAACTCCAGAAGAAGGTCATTTGATGTACATTTATTTATACCTTCAATTGTTGACATACCGGCGATTTGTTCCTCTGTCCATGCACATTCATGATGGAAAATACCCTTTCCACGTTAGCATAAGGCTCACGAACACTAAGGGTAAATTCACAATCACAGGAACAAAAAACCGGACAAACAGGCGTCCCGAAAGCATTTTCCGGGACAGTTAATTCTTTAATTGAAAACCGGTGTGTCTGACAACTCTAATATATAAGAAACTCGTAAACTTGCCAGTTCTGTTAATCAATTTTTTTGGTACATCCATCTGGGAAAAAAGCTTTCTCATTGAAAAAGAATACATTTTAGTAGATCGACAACGTATCTCTTGACTAATGTACGTGAGTTTGAATTTATTAATGGTCGTTACGTATCTGAATGCCGGAAGGAAAAGATGTTGGAAGGTAATCGGCCAATACTTAGTAGGTACAATCGCGGCATGTGTCTGGTATGACTGCGATAAAACCATGGAATACCTAAGTCAGGGTGGACGACTTCTTGTATCGTTCCTACGACTTTCTTATTGCTAAGCCAACGCTCTAGCAACTAAGCAGTGTTGAGTAAACTCAGCTTTGAAATGACTAGACCTCAACTCAAACTCAATTCACAAAAACTAAGCTAGACTAACGCTCAAATCCAAATATTAAAAATGAGCTTGTTCAAACTCACGCTCGGTTTCATATAAGCTTACGCCAAACTCACTCTCAGTTTTGTTATTTGTAAAGATCGAATGATCAGAGTTCAATTGGTAAAGTGTTGACTTCGTGTTAGGAAAGTTCTGGATTTGAATCCAGAAACTTTCGCAGGATTTTCTAAGCTATATTAGGCTAGTCAGCATAGTGCCTTCAAACTAAACTAGGGGCAACTTCTTTCCCAAATCCTTCTTCACTCCTTTATCCGGATCTTAAGTTATTAAGTCAGGGATTGCGTCAGGATTTTCAGTTTGAAGGGGTGTAAATTGAAAATTAGGATGGTGTAAGTGGAGTCTTGCAAGGTATCAATTGCTTTTTGACCGTAAAAGATTCAAAGTGGGGGGGGGGGTATTCGAGGAATTGGGAGGTGACATCCCCCACAGGCGGTCTGGCGGAATCACTGCAGTAAGTGCAATAGAATTCAACAGAATCCCGAATTTATTAGCTTCAAACTTGCCATTTTTAATTAGAATTTATTTACGCTCTGTTGGCATCCTTGACTCAGGCCGGAATAGGGTAAATAGAAGATGAGGGAAGGTATCGGGCCGGGAACCAACCTGGCATTCGCCTGGTGAAACTGAGGGAAATCCTGAAAAATATCAGACTGTAAAAGGTTCACGAATGTGTGTAGGCCGGTTGTATTCTAGTATTTTCAATGAAGGAAACAAGATTTCGGGGGTTTCTGCCAGAAGAATTTTATGGTTCTCCATTTCTCTATGAAAAATGAAAAGAACAGTCCAGTCGCCTTTCCCACGACGATGTTTCTGTTTCTCCCCTCTCCCTTGTCTTTGTTCCTTATCACATTACCTGCTGTTGAAAACGGCTGCACGCTCGTGGTTTTCTAACAGAGGAGCTATAATGGAAAGTCTCTATGAAGAGAAAGCCAGTTCTTTTGGTCCTCTTCTGTCATGAGTAAACCAATCCACCCTGAAACAAGCGTTTCGTAGTTCTTTGATGAAAACTACGGCTTCCATTGATGTTTAAAATTTCTACATAGTCTATATCTTTTTACAACAATGGAACTCTCTCAGCAATGTATATTTGGAAGTATCAACATTTCGTCTGTACTTTCCTTAGTTATTAACAGAGTGATAGTAAGTTTAAAATTTTTGTTGTTCTGCGTTCAAAATTACGCTTTCCACTGTTGTTTTAATATTGTATCTTTGGCTAACAATAGAAGTATCTCAACAATGCATTCTTGGGAGTATGAAAATTTCGCCCGTACCTTTCTCCATGTAATGGTGGGGTTCTCAATTGCTGAAAAATTTGTAGTCCTACGTTCAAAATTACGCTTTCCGTTGATGTTCGAAATTTGTCTTTTTGCCAACAATGGAGACCTCACAGCAATGTAAAATTGATAAATAAAAAATCACCCGTATGTTGCCCTAGGTATTGGTGGAGTGATTCTAGGATCGAAGTTTCGTAGTTCTTTGATGAAAACTACGGTTTCCATTGATGTTTGAAATTTGTACATAGTAGATATGTGAGATTGCAATACCATCTAGCGTCAGACATTCACACTATTTCTAAGGGAAAAGGAACCTTAATGCTCATTTCCGGTACGAACATAACATACAAGCGCACATAAGTATCTACTGCACTGCACTGAAAACTATTAGGGAATGTATAAACTTAAAATTATTAATATCCTTATAAGCTTCAAGGTAAACACCGGAATGGTATCTTAGAATATAACCTAAAGGCGTTTCATTTTAGCATTTTACTTTATTATTATATTGAAGCACCCATACTTATAAGCATCTACAGTTTATTCATTGCTCTGCTGCAGTGTATTGTTAACCGCTAGGGAATGTGTAGGCTTCAAATCTTGAACTAACATCTTATATCAGGTGAATACCGGACTGGTATCTTACATTATAGACCAGAGCCGCTTCTATTTTGATTTAGCATTAAAGTGAACATTTATATTCATTGTGGATGAAGAAAAAGAGTATTCTCGTTATTCTATCAAGGACTATAAACGAATCAAAGTTTTTGTATATGTTACTTTTGCAATGAACTTGCGAGTTCTGTAGAGTTAGTATTTATTCTTATTTTATTAGCTGTTGCAACCGTTTATAATATATGTGTGGAGTTGAGTTTCTATAGAAAACTTTTATTAAAATTGCCCCAATACCCTTTCATTATTCACGTCATAAATATATTTAGTTTGAGCTATTAGTGTCACCATTTAAAAGGCATTTGCAGGCAATTCGTCAAAATCCACTATAATTTTAATATTCGTTCTTTCATTTGCTACTTCCTGCTTTCGTTTTCTAACGTTAATAACATACATAGGGCGATTCTCGATAAACTCTGTTGGGGCATAGAATGTACCAGTATTCTTTTGATTAGCTATCATACATTTTAAGAAAATCAGCCTTTGTGATATCTAGATTTAAGTTCTCATGATGGAAGGTTTCATTGCGACCATTCTTTAAATAAATATTTTTAACTTTCCATTGATCAAACTTACTAACACCGTTTGGTGTGTATCATCATCACGACTAATTTGAAAGAGAACAACTGCGAAATCGGTCATATCAAACTTAAATGAGTTAAACTGTGTTGTTACATCAAATTTGAAATAAGAACCAAAAGCATCAAATTTGTCGTTGAATACTTTAATATGTATGAAACTGATTGGTATTAAGGGAGCTTTTAGTTTAATCGCATAACTCTTTTCATATTCAATAATTGGCATTCTCAGTTCCATTCAAGTGATCACAAGTTTACCCGCGTGAGGTAGTGTACTATCGTCTAAAGCATAATCTGCTTTCTTTGTTTTTCACCGATAAAATAAAACATTATTATTTGTATTCTTCTTAAATACTATTCGCAAACCACCTTTCCACATCATTTCTTTATAATCACTAAACAAACCGAGCAGAGGGAATAGCACTGTGTTTTCTTTCCGCGGAAGCTTCTCATCACTAATAAATCCACCTAACTTATAATATTCAAGCTCAGGCTTTGAGAATCGACATATAGCGATAGCAGTTGATGTGATTCCTTTATAATCGATTCTATCATTTACAGTGCAATGCTATTTATCTCTACCTGAGAAAATAAATATGCAACAAAATTATCTTCCGTTTAATATTTGATCCCGCTGCAAAGGTTCCTTTAGCATCCCTGCGAATAACGTCAAACTTTTTATATAGATCAGAGTAATGGGGGGTACATAAACCCATCACCAACGTTTATATAGAGCTCAATATCCTTATTTGGTTCATTTAAATTATTAAAGGTAAGACGATTCAGTGGGAACGATTGATACTCATAGCTCTCAATAAACTTAGACTTTAATTAAACTAGACTATATTATAATAAAAACCATTTAAGATTCATCTTTGATCATAAGAATGGCGCTTGTTATCGTGTATATGACTGTTGAATAGGAAAAATAATGGATATTGTAGTTTATAAGCAATTGGTTCGAAGAACTCTGTTAATGGTTTAAATGTAACTATATTATTTGTATATTTATGTTTATATTCCCTATCTGCTACAATCATGCCTTTCGCTAGGTTACAATGTATATTAAATGTTTCAATACTTAAGAATTTTGGAAGAAACTGCCCTACATGAGTCTCTTCTGATTTGAGATCGGTATCATTTTTGAAACCTAACAACTTACCAATGGTTCCAGGATTAAAATTTTGTGCAAAGGGTTTAACTTCCATTCGATGCGTTACATGATTACATGATTTTCATTAAGGAGCACCTCTTTCGGTAGTGTTGTTTCTAATGTTGATGCATTATATTGACCCGCTGGAATATTATGTTCCTTTCCTTTATAAAAGTAGGTATTATTTTTCGTAACATTTGATATTAGATACATACTATAGAATCCAATTAGTCCCACCTTCAAATTATAGTTTTGATTATCAATCTCATTATGAAGATTTAATCGAAGCTTTGGTGTAGTCCCTGATAGATGTAACTCTATCATTTTAACATATAGACTATTTAATACTTTAAAACCTCATGCATCATTCATTAAGTAATCAAGTTTCAATCTGTCAATAGCTTGACGAAAATTATATCCATCATTAAGAACTTTAATAGTGCAATACCCAAATGGCCTCAAATCACATCATCAGAATGTTGAATTCGATTACTATTATATTCAATTATGGTATTACTAGGTCTCAAATATTCAAAGACTTGAAAGGCACTCCTCCTAATGAATCGAATATATATGGTTTATCATTTTTATACCAGTAACATATCCAATGAGTTCCAGTATTAATTGAATTATCTAAGTTAACAAGAGCATAATTATTCTTGTTTCACTGTGGTGTAGATGGAAGATTGTCCGACATGAATACACATCTAAAATGTTTTATATTTAATTCTTTAGTTATACGTTCGATATCATAATTGGTGAGCGCCATTTTTTACTATTAGCTTCTTATTTCTCTGTTTCCGTTTAAGACCTGTAACTCTAGCTAGAATTGATGGTTCAATAATTTCATTTTGTAGTTTTTGTTCTTCTAGCTCTTGTTTATTTTTTCTTGCATCTATTTACTAACTTAGCTATAGCTGAACCACCTGCAAGACTACCAATAGCTCCTGATTCAACAAGAATCGCAGAAATTGTAAACATGAAAGCACCAGTATTTTGTTGATTACGAATTTTATTTAACTATGCTAGACTTAATGTTAGACGAATGTTTTGCCCCCTTTTCAAGCATCTTTGCGTCTTTGGAAGTTGTGATTTATTTCAAATGTCATTAATGATTTTAATTCATGTGATGGAATATGAAATGCTACACCTTTGGCCTTCATCATAAACAAAAACTATATGATATATGAAGTTAAAGAAGAATGTAACTCCGTAGTGTTTCGTTTTTCGCCAAAGAAAGCACTATAACGCCAACCCATTTTGTTTCCTATTCATCTCCTTTGCTACTCCTAATGAAGCTATTGTTTCACCTAAACCAGCATCTTTGCTAACAACCCAATCAAAAGCTTTAAACTCTAAGTCTTAATCAGTACTATTTGTTAGATCTTTCAAGTTCTTATAAGTAATACTATGCTCTCGGCATGCTTGATTTAATCTATTTTTACCTCGATCACCTCTCGCTAATCTTTCATCTAATCGTGTACCAGGGCCACAGAAATAATAGCCTGGGAGGTATAATTTGAAGGTCAGTTCATTAATTATATTATTCACTAAGCCTTTACCTTCAATAGTTTGTCAAAACATTGGCGGAAGTAAATGAATGATCTTTATGAGGTATCCTTTTGGGTATGAAATAATGAAATAAGGTAAATGAGATGAAATCATATACATCATGCCCACTTTATCATTCTAAAAGTTCTTGTTTCCTGCTGTTACTTCACCTGCTATAACTAATAATCTATCTACTAACTTTCTAACATCATCCATCCAAATAAACTGTTGCGGAATGCTTGTATATCGCTTAATCCCCTTTCCTTGCTTCCTTCCTTTCAAAATCCCACCTTTAGTTCAAGCCAAATAGGTTTTATTGCTGTCTTATACTTATCACTGGAGCTTGATTTCACTCTATTTTGTGATGAATCATGATTTTGGTATAAAGCATTCGTTGCTTTTCAAATCCTATAAATTTCAAAATCTTCATCATTGATTGGTTGCTTACCAATTAATAACTCCTATTAGCTTTCTGTTGCCTAATTTTTTCATAGATCGGAGTCGGTGGATCATGTGCAATCTTACTCTCACTATATATAATTAAATCATTATCAAAGAAAACATTATAACTTCCAATTTTCCACTTCACTACTTCATCTATATCAATATAATATAAAGCAAATATTTCCTCTTTATCAGATCAATTAGTACTCAAATATCGACTCGCTAATGGTCCTAATTGAATTTCTTTCTCATCATCATCATCTCTTGTTTCTTTAATCTCAGACATTGCCTTAGGTGAAGCAAATAACTGTTTATCAAATAAGGTTTCTGATGGTGTTGGTGGATAGTAATTTATATTTTGTTGTGTTACAGGTAAAAGTTCCGTAATTAGATTTCTATTGTTATAGGTTACTCCTTTCATTTCATTTCCTAAACTCTCAATCGTCTCGATTAATGGTTTCTCTTGTCGTTTTTGCTTTTCATAATAGCTACGGTAACTCTCTTTCCATTCTTTAAAACGTTTCGTCAAGAGATTTTGTAATTCAATATTATTCGAATTTCCTTTTGACATTATAAAATACTATATTACAGTAATTGTTAAACGTACATTCATATATATGTACATACGTACCTCAGTTAATCGTTAAACGTTAAACGTAATGACATTAGATTTGCATTAACATAAACGTTACTAAAGAAACGATCGATTTTGTTTCTATACTTTCCCTCGTTCGACTTCCTCGTCATATTGTTTGTTGTAAACCCATAGGGCTGCTTCCATGCTATAGAACGTATATCTTTAAATCTATTAAATGACATATCACTAACAACAAATTCATTATAAATATGTTTGAAGTTCATGTTATCTTGACAAAATATACTTAAGAAGTTTGAATAAGTAGTTTTGGGATTTTACTATATGTTTGTACTAAGTAACAGCAATTCATTCCTTCCTACCTACCCTGTGGGAAGTAGTCCCGCACCTCGTTCTGATTCTCTAATATATAGTAATTCAATATGATTACAGAACTTTGCTTGCAATCATATAACGTTACAACGCATGTTTTGAATGTAGCCAATTGATAGTGGAATCTTATTTGTATATCATTATGAATGTGTTGCAGTTGTTGATGCTTGGGTTGTTCTAAGCTTTAAACAATACCTGGAAGTGCCTCTCTCACCAGTAAAGCCAGTTCGAAGGCAGAATGAAATTACCAATGGCTAGTGTTGTTTTCCAACATCCAGATGAACCTATTATAAAGCAACGAATATTATAAGAAGTTCACCATTCAACTTATCATAATCATTAGGTACAGAAAGTCGTTTTCTAACACTTCACATTTTAAACAATTTAGAATATAGCTTTGAGATCTATCCAAGAATTATGATCTGAAGACAATCCTAACCACTTAACAAATAATTTGCTTTTAGTTCTACTTATAACCATTTTCAATTAGTTACACAAGATATTTCGTTTTCATTAGCCCTTGTTCATAGAAACGGCCCTTAATGATCTCATTGCGCTTATCTTTTAAGTGATATATAGGTGGATGAGTCTTAAAAACTGTAACTATTTGAAATATTTTGTGCTCAATTGCGAGTGAAACCACTTTCAAACTTATTTTTAAACTTACTAATTCGAACAATCTCCTACTCTATATTTCGCCTTGAATGATGATGTTTACTTCTTGCTATAGGCTGTTGACGTTAATTTCTGTTCGTTTTCTTTCTTCAAGGCATCAATCGGGATTCATTTTGATTGTTCGATGTATATTATTATTATACGTTGCCTTCAATGCTTGTAATATATTGTACCATTTGTAATTACCTTGCAGTGTGAATTGCTTCCACATCAAATTACCTACTGTTCTATTAACACGTTCAATAATATTAGCCTTCTTATCACTGTATGAAGAGTAATGAATAATACCTTTTTTGCTTCATTGCGTTTATAAACTCTGTTATAGAACTCTCTACACCGATCTGTTTGCAAGAACTTTGGTGCTTGTCGAGATGTTTTGACAATTGAATCAAATGCGCATGTAACTTCCTTCTCTGTCTTATTCTTAACTAATATAGCCCATGCCTGCTTACTAAAAGTATCAATAGTGGTTTAAAGATAAGAATACTTTCTATTTAATTTGGGATTCAAGTTCCCATAGTTCATTTCAACCAAATCTGCCTGCGATAAATCATGTATACCATTTGTTACAGCAGGCATTCCTTTATAATTTCGTCTCGCAGGTTTGTGTAGTTCTTGAACAATTTGTAATCTACTATTCATTCTAACTATTTAAGATCGAGAAATGGACTGCGCAAAAAATATAATATTAATAAAAATAGAATACTCAGCGGATGAAAGTTTATCTGATCAAACAACAAGCACATCACCTTCTACAACATCAAACTCATGAAGTACAAGTTCATCTTCTGATCGTGCATCTGGTAATCAACTTCCTTCATGTATTCTTAGTGATAGATTCCCTTATTTTGTCCACCGCTCGCTCAATATGTATCAACAATAGGAAATTCCTTATTTTTCTTTCTAATCTAATGGGAACCTATAATTTTAAGCTTCCCAAGAAAAGTAATTTCGAAATAGGGTGTATTCATATTAAAGAGATATATACTTACCACTAACATTGTCATACGTAAAGTCACGTTCCTTATCAGGTACTGAATATATTTTAAAGAACTGAACACTATGTAAATTACGAATTGATGTTAACAATTCATTGGATTTAGCATATATAGCTTTATACATATCACTTTTCAATGTATTTTCTAGATCTTTTAATTTGCTACAATATCATCCTTAATCTTATTATTATTAGAATTAAAGTTTGTAATAGTTATAAAGTTTTTAATACTATCTTGCACCTCCCAAAGCTGAGTCACTGTGGGCATTAGAACATTGAAGCTTCTACTTTACGAAATTTGTTAATGTCAGCACATGATTTAGATAAGTTATTAAGGGTATTAGTCATAGAAATATATTTTGTTTCTATATCAATAATATGTTTCTGAATATCAGCAATGAGAGTGTTATATGTTAGTATAGTATCCTCTAAGCCTTCCAACATATCCTTTATTCTACTAACTATTTCATTTTGAATATTCATCAACACTTCTCGTATACCGGAAAGATCTAACGTTGGAAGGAATGATAAACAGGTTTCAAGATTTTGTAATTGAACCTCAATACTTTCTATCACTTCAGTGAGGTTCTCTGTGGTTTCAATTACTGTTTGGATATTACTTAATGTCTTTCTTATTGTTTCTATTTCTTGGGAAGTGGAGAGTCTGTTAATAGTTTCTTGGAGAACAATTATTTCCGATTTTATTTCATTTTGATTTTGTTTTGTAGCTAATTTATTTAAATACTTACGAATACTCTCGATATCAGATAGCTTCGGCGTGTTGTGTTTTATTTCTACTAAATCACTTTGAACAGTGCTCACAACATGTTGAAGATTGATTAAATCTGAAGGAAGATTAAAATTTTCTAACTTTTTAATTAACTTTGCGAGTGCTTCCTGTAAACTTGTTAACTCAGTGGAGAGGTTATTTACAATTGTCTGTAGATTATTTAGTTCATTTTGAATATTTGTGAGCTCTTAAAAGTTATTAATTATTGTTTCAAACTCACCAAGCTTTCACTAATTTCCGATACATTACCATTAACAGGTAGGTTGGTTAGATCATCACGAAGTTTACTTGTTTCAGCAGTAATGGTTTTAAATTCATTTCCTAGTTTCGATATAAATTCTTGCATGTTTTGAAGATCTCCTTTGGTGGGATTGTGTTGAGGAGCATTTTCTAATGTGTTGATAGCTGTTTCGAGGTTTATTGAATATGTTTTGTAGCTCTGTAAATTTTGTATTCAGATAATTAATTAAATCTTCGGCAGCAGTATTTGAAATGAATTGATTCTTTATTAGTTGTACTTCATTTTGAATTGATATTATTATATTTTGAACTTCACTCAAAACATTTTTATGTACCAGCTGTGAATAAATAATAATAACACTCTTCAACTCTTTATGAAGGATTACTAGCAAATCTAGTTTAGGTTGCTGAGCTTCTGTGATTTCAGTTTCAATATTTGATGACAATGTATTTCGTAGTGCATTGATTTTACCCTTTATTATTTTATTCCTCTGATCCAGTACTGTTAATTGATTTTCATTAATATGTGAAGGAGAATCCGATAACGTTTCGTGCTCATGAGACTTATATCGCGGGTATCCAAATGAATCTGTGGGCATCTTAAAATAAACTATATGTAATATAATAAATTATATGGGTTGCGTGTATATTAAAGCAGTATATCATATAACTATAACAGGACAATATTAGAAAGGAGGACATCGTTTGTGATTGTTCGCCATTTGCTTAGAATGGATTCCTGTGCTAAACATTAGTTATTGTGGTGATCATCACCGGTGTGAGTGCGGTGTGTGTTCCGCAAGCCATGTAGTTAGTTGATATCTAATTTAAATATTCTTTTAAAATAAAATGTTTCAGTTTGCTCACTGCGATTTTCAATGTATTTGATGGTTTCTCACACAAACTCCAACAGGATCTTTTTGTAGCTCGTTCTTGTTGCTGTGATGTTAAAGTTGAAAACACTTGCTTAATCATCTCCTGTATCATATCACCGTTTAAAAATGTTTGCGTACCCGATGTCACGTGAAATATCATTTCTTTACTACTACTTAAATGGAGAAACAATTGACTTTCAAAGATTTGTGCTCTTCCAAATCTTTCTCTATTACTCTTACACACTCGTTCCTAATACTATTCAAGAATGAAATAGTGGCAACACAATATATATCATCACTCTCATTAAGAAACATAATATTTTAAGGTACCATTGAAGGCACTACGTACATACTTCTCATTACATTTCTGTTTCTTGGCTCTCGGTTCATCACTATGTACTGCTGTAATGTGTTTAGATATATTATAGCTTACAGCTGGTGCATTCGATATATTACAGATACACAGCTTCTGAGATAGATTTACTGCAATATTCACAATTCACTTTTCTCATTTTCATTTGGCAGGGAAACAAACTATTTATAATACAGTTTCGTTCGCACTAACCTTCCTTGAAACGCTAATAACACAAGTAGTGTTTGAATATTGTTCCGTTTAACACGAAGAGAACACTTGTTATGTATAGAATATAGAGGATATGGTAGTACACACGTAACAAAACTGATATTTCGTTTTAACGGGAATGAAACTATATATAATACAATTTCGTTGGAACTAGCCTTCCTTGAAACGTTAATAGTGCAGCAATATTTAAATAGTGTCAAGTGACAAGTGACGTCCGGTATTCGCTTTGAAACTTATCAGGGTATTAAATATTTGAAGTTTACACATTCCCTAATGGTTGTCAGTGCAGTGCAGTAGATACTTATGTGTTGTGTTCGTACAAGAAATTAGCATTAAAATAATAAAATACCTCTCGCGGAAGTGACCGTGAAGGAAGAAAAAGTATCTACTCTACTACAAGTATCCGGAATTAGGAACCATGGGGACGAAATTAGGCACTACGTGAAAACCGACAGAACTCTTTGGTTACCGTGTGTGTTTGAACCGTTATTTTTACGATACTCAATACACTACCCAGGGCGATTTAAACTTTAAATGATTGAAGTTGAGAAGTTCAATGTTTCTGCCGCTTGGTGGTGCTGGCTCTGTTTGGTCAAGCGATACGAGAGGAGAACGTCTATACACACAAGGGTGATGCACCGACGAAGCAAAAATTTTAACTGGACATATTATTTCTGTAAACATAGTAGGCCTATATATAAAAAGTAGGCCAATATTCACAATGTATGGAAATTTAAAAAGAAACAGTGTGCTTGAGCAAAATTCAAATAGAGAGAAAATAAGAAGTTTCATTATTTTCCTTGCTGATTTTGTAAAATACTTGCGCCCGATTACAAAGACGTAGATCTAGGCTAGACCGTGGTTTAACAGGATAAGCTGGTACATTCGAAAATTGATGTTGAATCCTAGACCTAAATCGGACTCGAAACTAAACTCTGTCCTTGCAATCGGACTTCCTTTCCCTTGCGCGAAAAAGAAAACATTTGGTGTAATGGAACAACATTTTGATCATTGAGGTTGGATGTCCGGAATCCTAGAAGTCAATCATCACTGACTTCCTCTCCTGTGTAGGGACCAGAGATCCATATACTTGGGTTTATATGTGTCGCATGTTCAATAGAAAACAATTTTTGTAGCATATCTAGCTGCAATAAATTCTCGTCTCATAAATAATTCTGAACTTCTTGCTGAAAAGCTTGTATATGATGGAATTTTAAAGTGTTCGTGAGCTATTTTTGTTTTTTGTGTTACGTGATTCTAGGGACATTGTTTTTAATTCCGTAATATGGCGTTTGAATGTCATTTTCCATGGCATCTTTGGTACGTAAAAGTTCTTTCTTCTCTTCAAACCAGTGTGTTTATTTCAGGAAAAGTGTTCTGAGGGGAGATTTTAGAGCTTTAGAGGGGGTAAAAGAGGAGAGAGGACTTAATTCTAGTAGAACAGTGAACGAACTCTTTGTTTTTATAAAATTTGTTGTTTTTACCTGGGGTTGATCTACTCAGTCTGGTCACCTCTCTACAAGAAATACTGCTTCAAACTAGTGCCTGATCAATGAGGGGGGAAAAAAGGAAGCAAGCGCCATGGGTGGCACTTTTAGGGGGCGGCAAAAAGCTAAAAATAATAGCTAAAAAAAACGAAGTGAAATTGCCTTTTAAATTGAAATTCACCTAAACGTGTTCAAAATTTCGGAACCGACGTACTAAGATATTTTTTGTTATTCCATACCTTCATCTTTAAAATTCAAAGCCGCGATTCAAGTCAGATGGGCAAGTCTACTGTCTTACTGGAGTTAGTAATAGCGATGCCACGATAGGGTCCAGAGTAGATAACAAAAGTGCACTACGTGATGCGAGACAATATTGGGGCCCTCGCGTCTACAATTCATTTTGTTTGGATAAAAACCGATGGGCAGCAAAATTTAACTTTTCCCCCATAAGAACATTTCTAGATGCGTCACTGCTTTAAACATATATTTAATGTCTTTTAAAACAGACTAAGGATGAATGTATTAATGTGTTGCCTGTATGTAGATTTTCTTTTATCCAGGTTTTTCAGAGAATACTATAGAATTAGGATTTATTTCCCTCGAGTTTGTGGTTAACATAAAAGGCAATTCCCTCCTTGTATTTTCTGTGTAGTAGACAAGTTGCCAATGTTGACAAAACTAAGGTTCATATTTTATTTTCTAGTCTTTAGAGTAAGCTGTTTTACTTATTTCAAAGAAACAGTTTTCTTCCTGGATATAGATGCTAGTAAATGTGATCTCAATAGTTTTAAAACGAATGTACACCTATCTGCGTACGAATAGGCTTATATTATTTCTTCTTAACGGTTATATGTTAGTTACCGTGGATTTCTTATCTAATTGAGTCACTGCGGATTATTGGGTTCCTTAGTCCCACAAATATTATATTCGGCTTGATTATTTTATTATAAATATGGTTTAAATTCTGGGGGTAATTTTTGGTGCAGAACTTCTCTTACGTTTTTTTAAAAAAATGATAGAAAAAAAATATGAAGATATCTGAATTTGCGATTGCAAATAATTTTTCAATAGGTTAAGTTACTATATAGGTATACACTAGAGTGTAGACTATCTTTGATTATATTAATTCTGTTTGGGTGGGGGCGAGTTCTTATTATTAGGTTAGCTTAGCATAATTTATTACTTTATATTTACTCCAAATTACATTTCCAACTGCACTTCCTTTGTTATGATACTTACTTTAGGTTGCAGTGGTTACTTACGATAGCCTATTTTCTATTCTTTTCTATAGTGTGACACTTTTCTATTCCACACACTTACACAATCATCAGGGTTTGAGACAAATATGTGTAAATACCATTAGTTTGTCCCAAATTACATCCTAAAAAAAGAACCTACCGTATTTATAAACACCCACAGAAAAACACTCAATACAAGGAACACAAGCTGTAAACTTACGCACGATCTTGCACAAAACTAACGGCGCGCCGCCTGTATTTGAAATTTGGAACTATTTCAGCCGAACTATGGGTTTAAATAGAAGTTCCATCACTTAGAGTTTAAATTGCTCTGCACTATCTAATATATGGAATCTATCCCATATTACGAAGATTTTGGAAGTTTTGGACGTCCTGAAATGATCGTTAAATGGTAAAATACTATCCGATAAGTGGCCGTGAAGGAAGAAAATGATACTACTACTACTACGACGACGACGACACTCCCTAATAGTTCTCAGGGCAGTGCAATAGATGTTTATGAAGCTAAATGTTCACTATAATGCTAAAGTAAAATAGAAGTTGCTTTGGGTTTCAATGATCCGAAGCTTTGGCGTTTTGGTTGCATCACAAAGAACAGTAAATGGCAATTTGCTTTATGAGAAAATAGATTTACATTATAAGAAAATAGCTATATGCAGTGAGTGAATGGTCATTACCATACATTATGAACCTTTGGGGTCTCGCTCGTACCGAAAACTCACAGTGGCAAAGTGGCATAGATTCTGATGTCCTGGAACCGGCCTTTTGATACTATTGGTTGAACCCCTGTTGTCTAGTTTCAATGTTCAGATACCGACCACCATACCATTGTAATATCCTGTCAACCGTTATAGAAAGTTCAGAAATATGACTACATTCAGGTTTTGATTGACGTTGCGGAACAACTGTTTTTGTTTCTGTAAATTCTATACATCAAACTATATGTGAAAATGTAATTAGTTAAAGACTTATAAACAAGTTAGTGCTGGTAATGTCTACAGTAAAAATAATCCAGGTGAAATGACAGAAATAATAACAGCTTATACAGTAACTTCTCCGACAACGAAACATTTCGAGAAATATTTATATTCAATGGGAAAGGATGATATGACTCCTTACTCTACCAAAGCATGAAAATTTAAAATTCAGTGGTAGAATATCCCCGCAATACTTACCTTTTTGATTAATATGTGTAGTGAGGTACGTCTATAACTTATCCCAAGGAAAAAGTTTCACTGTAATACGATCAGTACGAAATTCCTATGCAAAGTCAACAATTTTTTGTGAATATATCATGAAATTTTGTGCTTTCAACAATTTATTATTTCCATTTTCACATATTAGGAAATTTGCTTCCCACACTTTTCTTTACCAGTTTTGTGGAACCAAGTGCTGGTGTTATAGGAGCCCTTCGTAAGTCAGTTGTTTATTGAAAGACTTGTGGTGTGATTTTTGGACATGCATAAAATAGGGCACAAATCACGGATGGGAATGCGACTTTAAAAGAAACAATAAGCCAATTCTTGGTAATTGAAACATTGATAATGAAAGATCGTTTTACAAGGCAAAAGTGAACAATCGAATAATAACTTTTCTTCTTAAACGTCAAATTCTAATGAATGTACCGCACCGATTATCCTATGGTGGGAAAGTTCCTGTGTGTGCAGAAGAAGATGATGATTTACGAATATTCGTTGAGAAAAACAAAATAAAGTCAGTGGGTTTACCAGCACAATTACGAAAAAGTCATTGACATAAAGCATTAACTTTTCTTGTACTTCTTTAACACAGAAAAACTGTAACATGTGTACCCAGATTTTGAGAAGTGCAATGTGCGGAGCAGTGGTTACCGTCTTGCCTGGTTATTCGGACAGCCCTGGTTTGATTCTCACCCGGCGTGGTAAGATAAAGATAAAATTAATTTTATGGTCGGTAACAGCACTATGGCTTACGCCCGTCCCGACCACCCGGCGTGGTGTTTTATCGAATAAAATGATAGCTTCAACGATTTACAGAACTAAATCATAGATTCCTTTCCGGTTGGAAGGATAAGATGCATCACTAGGTAGAATCAGAAAGTAAAAAGTGTGTTTGTGTTTGTTCTTTAGATTAACAATAAATCAATCTAGTTTCAATGTTTCAATTGATCTTCCTCTATACTTCTCTTTCTTTCCATGACTTCGTCAGTTCATTTTCTTCTATTTCTCAATCACTCATTCCTTCTCCCACACACACTTCCTGTCTTTATGTGTGTTTATGTATGATTGTGTGTGTGTGTGTGTGGGGGGGGGTATTATATCTCTGCGGATAATTATAAATACTAGCTTATTCTTGTTGTGAGAAAAATGGCCTGGTACTACCTCAATCAGGATAGGCGGTCGCTGGTATCGTCCAAAACCTTCCGATTGTTAAGTCAACGCTGAGCTACTGAACGCTGAGCTACCAACTGAGCTACGACTACTCGGTCCGTCGTTATATTGACCAGGCATTAAGGAGAAATATACTGATAAACAGACCGACAGGCTTACATGTTATAGTCGTTGGATTTGAATTTTATTTATAGCTTTTAGGCACATATGGCTCACGCCGGAACAAGGCTTGGCGAAATGCGGTAGGGAGTTGGCCAAGTCCTAAATCGAATGTATCATTCCGATACATGCCTGCGTGACTGAGGGAAACACTGGGAAAACCTAAGTCAGAACAGTCAGCCGCTGGTACCGAACCGAGGAACTCCCGAATACGAAACCAACGCTCTTTAAATTAAGGTATGGTCGCTCGGAACAAAACATACTCGTATAGATATTTATCACATGAACGCACATACACAAATATTTGTCTGGAATGAGAAAAATCTTCATTTATTTAAGATAAACGTCTAAAAATATTAGTATTGTGTACCAAAAGTTATATCCTTAAGTCTTCGTAAAATGTCTGGCGCGGGGGTTTTAGTTTAAAATTGTTGTGTTAAAATACATACAAACAACTCCCTTCCTCCTCGTATACTCTTTAATCACTTCTTGTTAATATTATCGGCAAAAATTGAAACCACCGATTCAAAAATTGCTATTCATAATTAATTTTAAAACCAGTTTAAGAGGAATTTAACCTTTCACAAGGATTTTCCATACTGATATAGAAATTATGCCTCTATTCCATGGAATTTTTGTACTTTTTAGCTCGACTTTTCATACGTTATGTTTAGAAGTTCCTTATACTTGGTTCTAATATTGTTATTCAATACTAATAACAATACTGGTTTTCTATATATTTGTCAATTCTATTAACATTGAGGTAATTAAGAGTTGCGTGCTTGGGGTACCCAGAATTATGTTGTATTATTGACTTTATGTGTAATTGAAGATGGGTTTATAACACGGTAAACCCCAGAAACAACAAGGGGAATAATGTCTGTCATATTCAAGTAAATCATATAGATCCTCTGGAAAATCCAACACTATATGTCCTAGAAGATCCAAACATAATCAATACTATATTTTCATTTTATTATTTTGTTTTTGGTAAACTTGCCTGAACATTTTTTATAAAGCGTATGGGATTTACAAATACTAGTTTCATCTAGAACTAAAATCGTGAATATTTTACACTTATATTCTTTGTATTAACTATGTCCCTTATGGTGTTAAAATAAATGTTACAGAAAATAAAAATCAGAGTATTTTAATGACTTATCAAACTTAAATTTATGAGGGGAAGGCGACATAAAAAGGGCTGTAGCATACAGGATACATGGCTTACTTTAGAAGTAATTACTTTGAGTTTTAAATACCTTATCTACTGCAACAGAATTCAACATAGAACTAACCCGTCACCGAGCTGTTCCTGAAAATATTCCTTACATCATTATCACACGGTTATCCCATTGGAATCTCAGCCTGATAAAGCTTATTTCGACACCCCAAAACATGTGAAAATCACATGGAGGGAGAGATCCAGGATCCACGATGTGTGTCTCAGAGTATCCCATTTAAATCGTAGCATGACCATATGGGACAGGCAAATAGTCGATCATTGCCGGCTGAAAATGGAAGCCTCCTCGAAATTTCTTGCTTCACTATTTAACTCTTGATAGCGAGAGGCAATGCTCATCATCCGCTGACAAAAAACACACAAGCGCTCGCAGATCTTAACCTGATTTCATTACCGTTGGGAGATGAGTCGCTACACGCACCCTCATAAACAATCCAGTATGGCATACTGGTTATCAGTTGATCATAAGAGCTTGGAAAATACCAAACCTCCGTTTGTTGTATGTATCGTGGAACACAACCTCTTTTCAATTGTCTGTCTCTAATAATTAAAGAAGGCTCACCCAGCATGAAACTTTGAAAAATAGCACAATTCTTACTCATTATTTTAGTTGCTTGTCGTTACATTTTACAAATCCCATCCATTTTGGTTTTGTAATAACAATTAGATTCATTAACTGTTTTATGTTCAATCTATTGCAATTAAGAATGACATGGAATTTAGCATACGAATGGTGATAGTGGGTTCAACTGGTATCAAATAGACACAAATATATTGCACTAATATATTGTGTAGTTTATTTAGTATGCTTAATTTATCCATTTTATGCTATGAGCCTCAGCCAAAGAATAATTAAATATTTCAGACCTGTTGTCAGACTACCTCCTTGGCGTTTACTTTTTGATTTCCTTTATCATTACTTTTAGACGTAGTTATATTTCTCCTACGTAAACCGTGTCATTTACAGTACAGTCTACATATACGACCAGACATAAATATTATAGGCAATACAAGCAAAGAAATAACGAAACAAAATCATTTTCCTGCAATTTGTGTGAAACCAACCGATTCCGACATTCTTCATGCAGGTTACTATTACTGTATATTATATATTTATAAGAGTGCGCCAGACAAAAGACCTACAGTATTAGAGTACAAATGACAAAGATTAGAGACACAAAAGACCAGGTTATATTACTTCACCTACAGTCATTTTCCATTCCTTTCTAGAAATACGAAACACATGTATATTTGTTACTTTCGGTTCAATTTTGTTTTGAAAGCTCTTACTCCGTAAATTGAGGAGTTATGTTCTCATTGGTTGAAAATGACCAAACATTTTATACATGCTCAATATTTTAGGCACCTACGTGTGCAATATTCTCGGGTAAAGCTAAATTTGATCAATGATTCTATAAATTTCAAAAACTATTTTTCCCAATGGTCCTAATTCATTTCAAAAGTGATAAAGTAATATACATACATATATATATTAACTCTTCGCTTGAAATTAACACAAAAAGAATCTGATGAGATAATTTGAACTACTTAAATATCTAGAAGTATTTGTTAAACAACGATTAGTTGATTTTCATCTTTGTTAAGAAGACTCTATTTTATTATTGACGCAAGTTTCACAAGGATATTTTTTCATTATAAGGAAAGAGATTCATATTTAACAAACAAATAGCTTCTGAACAACATTAAGTGACAAGCATAAGTACCTTTTAGAGCACGCTGAAAAGCATATAATATACGGATTTAAAGTGTATGTGACCATTACGAATGATAAATCAATTAGTTAAATAAACTTACCGGATAAAAGATATATGCTGTTTGATCCAAATGTGTAGTAATTCAGAGAAATCAGACATTTTAGGAGTAATTTCGGAAGCCGGGAAATTAGTGTACTTTCTTGCCTCTTCTTGAGAATCCTGAATGATAATTACTCCTTGTACTTTGTTTGGAGAACGAACAGTATATTCAGAATCCACATTCGGTATTAATTCTTTCATCATCGCTGATACTCTTTGCAGATGTTTAGATTCTTCTATAACGCGAATTAGCAAATAAATAATTATGAGATCAGTTGAGAGTATAGTAATCATACTGCAAACAATATAGATCATCTGCAAACATTGAACAATTTCATACATTGGACTTATCTGGTAGTCAAAAGGATACCAACAATTTAAGCTAAGTTTCCTTAATTGCTCGTCTTTCACCGCTTCATGAGTTTGATTCTGAGACAAGGAAATCTCATTTAGCATAGGCAGGATCATGCGTATACCTCCTGCAGAAAATAAGGAAATTAGAATAATAATAATGAACAGTAACGTGCGTTTAGTAGATCTTGATTTTGCGATATTCAAAGATATTTTAATATCTGAAGAAAATTTGTTTCCAAAATACGGTTCTCCGGAAAGTGTCTGAAAAATCTTTAATATTTTGTTGGACAAACAAGAAGCAATGATATATCTCATGGTATTCTGTAACATGGCAAAAGCGATTGAAGAATTTATAAGGAGAGTTATGAAGTTCAATTCAAACAATGTTCCAGGTAATATAAGAAGAAAATGGAGAATCATAATTAGAAAGAAAAGGAAATAGTAAACATGAAATACTGTGCGTGATGCTCTTGAACATTTTTCAACGTTGCTTGGAACCCAAAATCCACAATAAGGTAAAATGGTCTTAATAAGATTCAAGACTATGTCTTCACTAGAGATATTCATCACAATTATTATTATCTTACTGTGAATAAAAAATTTTCACGTGTATTATGACCCAGTGTAACGTTCAATACAAGAGATATTTGGTATATTAACTGCAGTAAACTTTACGATGGAATCCTTATGTCGTCGTATGAGTTTCCTACTTCTAGAGAACTAAATTGTGCATATCAAATATTTATATGCAGAATAACGCTTTGTAAAAGTAAAGCAATATTCGTTAATTCACTTATGAACACAGCTATTTTTTCACATTTACTAATATTTTTGAATAAGTAGGTTCACATGTCTGAAAATACATCCATATGGAAGGATAACTAAACAGCATTCATTCAACTGGATTGGAAGACCTTAAACGCTTATTTTAATGAGAACACTTACATTATTTTCGAATTCCTTGTATTCATTAAAATCATTTTAATACCAAGTTCTGAAATGCCAAAAGCAAGGTAGTGTGCATTAATTTAATTAAAGGTTGACAATTTCTTTAATTCTCTGCAAATGCTTTTATTTCTTTAAGCACTATACTTCCTCTGGAACACAATACATTAATATTAACTGCTTTGTCTGGAACATAAAGAGAGAACTTTTCTAATTACCTTTTTTTAGGACTTTCAAATGATAAAATCGAACAGGCAAGTGTATCTAATTTCATCTTTTGTTTTTTGTTTTTTTACGAAGTTTGTATTGTGACAGTGTAGGTTAAGTACACTAATATAACTTAGTACGCTATATGTACCAATATAAATTATATTAGTACACTAATATAAATTAATTTGAATTTTATTTATGGCCTTTAGGCATCTTAGGCTCAGATTAGGATAGGGGAGGGGAAAGTGTTAACATAAATTAAATTCTGGATTTAAAATAAGATACATTTTTGTCAAACAAGGAGGTGCACAGTCTGGGAATTTTAGTTTGAGAGCAGACAGCCTATCCGAAAATACTAGAAGGAACTATTCGAATTGCGAGCTAGTTACTAGATAACATGAGTCAATGGTTACGTAATATCTTAGATACATTTCTTATGTCTTAATAAGTTCCTCACTCTTATCAGTCGAAGGGGGTTAAAGCGCAAGAGTGGTGGGAACTCGAGCGGTTGCAAGTTCGAGTCTCGTTGAGTATAAAACCGATATCGATCTCTGATATTGAGCATTTCATGCGTTTTAGCAAAAAATACTGAAAATGAAGGAAAATTAATTTTTCATATCTTTCTCTATATACAATTTTTCATGCCGTATACCAGGTACATAAAAGGATCTAAAAATATGTGTGAAATCATTTAACAAGTTAACTAAATCTGATGAAACACAAAATCTCTCCACAAAATTATTTACGTTTAAACACGATAATATTTGAAGTAACAAATTGTTTTACTGTTAAATTTTCCCTTTATTTTAATTTTATTTACTACAACGTATAAAATAATCATTTCCGTAAATTAAAAGAATTGATAAAAAAATTGAACCCAACGAGACTCGAAACTAAGCTCATTCGCTTGTGAACAATGATCATCTTTGAAATAACATTTTTTTTACAGTTATACTTTTCATTTATTTTAATTCTTTTTACTAAACGTATGAAATAAGCATTACCGCAAAACAAGAATTGATAAAGAATTTGAAGACAACGACACTCGCTTGTTAACCCACCATTCATCTTCTTCGGCCATCGGCTCTGATTTTAGCGAATGTCATTTTAAGACTTAAGAGATGTGCTATGTAAACATTGATCCATTTTAACCGTGTAATCTGTATTCATAATTCACAAACATGAAGCGTGTCCTTGTCCAAGTGCCATAAATGTTGAGGGATTGGCAAAAACATTTGTTATACACTTCTTCTTTCTCAAAGCTATTGCAAATGTTATTAATATCAAAGCTAAGAAAATCTTACAAATAGGATAAGTATTAGGTTAATTATACTTTACCTTCTTGCAAAATAATATTCGAATAGTTTAAAATATTCGACAAATCGTCGAAACCGGACAAATCGTCGAATGAAACGGTCAAAGCGTCAAAAGATATGGTCAAAACGTCGAAAGTTTAAACTGTCAAAGCGTCGAAAGGCATACCGTCTAAAAGCAAAAGCGGTCACAGCGTCGAAAGAATTGGACAAATCGTCGAAAGAAACGGTCAAATCTTCGAAAGGCTAAACGGTCCAAGTGTCGAAAGGCATATCGCGGAAAAGCAAAAACGGTCACAGCGTCAAAAGAATTGAATAAATCATCGAAAGAAACGGTCAAAGCGTCGAAAGGCAAAATCAATCATAACGTCGAAAGAATTAGACAAATGATGGTTACAATTGATTTCAGTATATCGCTCGTTAATAATTTGCAAAGGATCTACGTTGGTATAAAAATGGGTGACTCCAATAATATAAACGTATAAATTCAAGATATCAATCAGGATCAATCAAGTCTTTTTTTTCTTCTGGTAAAGTGTTATTGCAATAAGCCAAATTGAAAATTTATATCTTGCTAGTGGAAAATACCGGAAAGCTGATCGGCAGCACACCTGTTCTACCGTCAAATCATTTCGATGACATCTATTGACTCTAGAATAGATATTTTTGAAACTATCCAAAATTACCTATTTGTAGGTACATTCAATAAGATTATGATACAGATTTTCAATTTTGTTACATTTTTTGCACAGTGCCGAATTTACCATTCCTTTTTGAAGTAGATTATTACCATAAAATCCTTTACCAAATTATAAATTTGTTGAAAAAGTGGATAATGTAACAAAGAATCATATGGTAATTCAGCAAGATTTTTACAAATTTGCGTCCATTCTGTGCCCATTTTTTTCTTCTATATTTGTAGCTATTACAGTGTCAAGTTTTATATAAAATTCATAAAATTGTCTAAAGAGTAATCTTCTATAGACAATCGCGCGACTACAGCATAGATAAATTCGACATAATCCTCGGCAAAAGGGTTGTGCGGTCCCGAAACCTTTCTAATATTAAATGGTAGAGATTCATTTAACGGACGTTCGTAAATACACCATAGCGTCATGTGAAATATTTTGTTTATATAGGGTAAGAACCTGTATCAAACGATGTATAATTAACGCCTGAATTTGTCTGGTTATTTGTCAGGTTACACCGCCCTTCATTAATGGAAGATATAGAGTTTCTCTGGGAGTACATAACATTTGGTCCATTCATAAAAAATATCCAACATACTGTAGGACCTTTGCCATAAATGGTTTACTCGCAGGAATTATTTATAAAAAATAATAAAGTTTACTGTAAGCGTAAATATTTATAAAACGTGCACAATCTAATAAGGAAGACAAAAGAAGTTCATTTGCTGTTAAGGTCGTTAAAAAGATTTTTATTTGATATTCTTCGTTGATCTTGCGTGTAGTGACAAAATTATCTGTCCAAAGTAAACCTAATATTCTGAGTTGTTTAAAAAAAATTATTGAGTTGTTTGTTTGTTCAAAAAAACTTTGAACTAAGTTGTGAATTCAAATCCAAAGCTTGGGTTTTCTCCGGATTAACTTTTATAAAAGATACTTGTTCAAGTACCTGATAAGATTTTTTTTTAACTTTATAAAATTCAGTGTCATTTTGTAATATTATTGTTACGTCATCGATATACATTAAATATTTTATAGTATTGTTATAAAATCGAATGCCTGTTAATACATTATTTATAGCAAGAACAAAAGGAACCATTACAACCGTTTAAAATATGGAGGAACATGGATCACCCTGTATAACTCCTTTATTAATTTTTATATGTGTTCCTAGTGATCCATTTATAGATAATTTCATGTATCGATGAGTGAAAATCCATTTTATTAATTGTATGGATTCATTTGGAAAGCTCATTAATCTTATTGTTTCAAATAAATATTGATGACTTAAATGATCAAAAGCACTGGCAAAATCAGATTTATATATCATACATGGGGAGGTTTTACCTTTTTGAGCAAAAAGAATTAAATCTCGTATATTCATTAATTGAATATAGATTGGAATTGCTCTCGTAACACCACTCTGGCTTGGTTGTACCAAATATGGTATTTCTTGTATTCATCCATTTGTAATAAGATGCATAAGAATTTTGGCATCGGAATTTTGTAAATGAATTAAACGACATGAACGTACTAAAGCCGGCTTTTCATTTTTTTATAATGTATACCGATAGCAGTAAAAAATCTCCATTATATACAGGATTACTCCACAAAAAATTATAAACAAGTAATAATTATTTGATTGTATACTCTTTGTTGGCCACAAACCAAAAACTTCCCATACCGTCTTCATACTCATTGCTTTAACATTTATATGATTTAATACAATTTCCATTTCCTCAACGGTAAAGGGTTGTCTTAATCTATCCTATTCATGGGCCGGTTTTTTTTTAAGAATCTTATTGGAAAGTACTCAAAATATCCAACTGGTTGACAAACATCATGTGGAACGTCTTAAATTGAGTTACCTTGTGCGAAACAATATTGTAGAAGGGGATGCAGACTTCAATTCAATTGCTCCATCTGTAGACCTTTATGGCGATGATTTGCAAGAAAGAGTATTTGTTTAGGCCGAATTTCAAATGTGACAAAACAAGTGGAAAACTTTCTCTAATGAATTGTCCTTGTACTGCTGTTTACACTCTAGAACACTGCTCGAAGAAATTGTGTCCTAATGTCTACATTCTATTAGAAATGTGCTGGACATTGAACATTACAACTCGCGCGCCCGAGCGTTGTTTCTCAATTTTGAGGCACATCACTTCAAATGTTATACTCGTTCTTCAATAACAGGGGAGAAGTTGAATGGCTTGACACATGACATACTGTAACTATGCTAATGTAAATGTTGAGGATATTCTGAATCTAATGGGTAGATACAAGCGACATATTAAAATTTCACCTTATGGAATGCCACTACTACTAAAGTTTTCCTTTGTTCTCAAAATGTTCTTGATCTTTAACTATCCACCCGTTGATAGAATTGTTATAAAACGCGCTTAGTTAAGGTATATTTTGGGGTTCTCATGAGTGTGATGGTTTACTTATACCTTCGTTGATAGTAACGGAGTTGGCACACGCAAATAATCTAATTAGTAGGCATGAATAATAATAAAAAATACTAGTTCCGAAAATTTACTTTGCAAAGGTCTTCACTTTATGAGAAAGTTTTGCTTAAACGAAACTGTGTAAACTCAATTTTTTAATTTTGCTACTACTACTTGACCTACTTGAACGTGTATTTCGCTTGATTCTTGGTTACTCACAGCATAGCCCTCCCTTCTCAACTAATTCCCAATCAGGGATTCTGCTAGGATTTTCAGTTTGTTGGGGTGTAATGCCAGAGCAAGGGATGGTGTAAGTAGAGTTTTGTAAAGTTTCTATCAATTTTTAACAGTAAATGTTTTATTAGTTTCTATAGATTTTTAGCAGTAAAACGTTTATAGTTGGGGTGTGCTCGACGATTTGGAGGGGTGACACCTCATTGGGAAATGCGGGTCTAATCATTACGTCTTTACTTTTACTCGTTTCGGTAAGCCTGTCATAGAATTAGATCTCAAAAGTTTACCTTTGACCCTCACTTTCGAAAATCCTGGCTACGGGCTTGCTTACACAACAATGTCACATAGTCGTATGTTCGCGCATACACCTCCAATATGAAACAAAGATATATTTTAGACATATTAATGTCTATTACATACGCCTAGCAATAAATTTAATAAATACGAACAGAAAGATCTGTTAGCAAAATTACGAATGCCTACGAATAAATTTAGTAAATATTTAAGAAAAAGTATTCTGGGGAGGCATATGGTAACGTTCATCTTAGATGCGAGGTGGTCCTGGGTTCGATTCCCAGTGGGAGCTTCATTTTATATTAACGTTTCGATTGCCCATACCCGGATGCTAGTGTGGGTTGGTGTCAGGAAGAGCATCCGGCCGTAAAACTTCTGACAAAACTGGTAGAATACACTGAACCCATCTATAATATGGGGAAAACAGCTGAGACAAAAATATTTGTGAGTAAGAGTATTTTAAACATTAATATTCATTACATAGGCCTACAAATAAATTTATAACTATGAAAGAAATGTTTGTTTTAAACTTTAAAGTGTCCATTACATAGGGTTATAAAGAAATTTAATAAAGTTAAATGCAAGGTATGTTTTCAATATGCAAATGTGTATTATATATATATATATACAAATATAACGTGTGAAACAAAAGGGCTTCTTTCAATATAAAATTATTGATTACGAGGCCTCCAAATATATTTTTAAAATATGTAAGAAGAAGGCTAGTACCTTTTAAGGCAAAGATTAACCAAGATCTGTAGAGGCACATGTTTCCATACAATAATGTCTATTATATGGGTCCATAAATATGAAACAAAAGGTCTAATAAATTTTAAGGTAAAAATTAACCAGGATTTGGAGAAGTACATATCTCTACTTATGCCTACTAAATTGGCCTGAAACTAAATGTAAATAATGTGGAAGAACAGTGTGCGAATTAACGGGGGCAATGTCAGAGATTCCCCCCCCCCCCCGGCAAATAAGTTTTCCACCCTTACAAATTTATTTTTCGTCCGTGCCAGGAATAAATTTCTCCCCTCTAGATCTTGTTTCGATCAAGATTAGAGAGAGAATCGAAACATTTTTTATTTGACAGAAGTTGAAATTATTTCATGCAAGTGACAAGGATATATGAACTTTTACTAGCAACTAAGAACCTAGTTGAGTAGATATCGGTCGTACTCGGTATAAAATTGCTGGCTGCCTACCTTCCAGGGGCAACCATCCCGTAGTTGAATTGACGTGATAGGTAGTTGACCACATGACGTGGTGTGGACATTCGTAGAAGACTATGAATGAATTTTGGGTGGGAAAAAAGTGATGACATAATTGACTTGCAAGAAAACTTTTAACAAACCTGCCACAGCAATCTTGCAACAAACTTCTCATAACAAGCTTGCAACAAACTTGCCAGAACTAGCTTGAAACAAACTTGCAACAAACTTGCCCCAACAAGCATGCTGCAAACCTGCCGCAACAAGCTTCCAGCAAACTTGCCCCAACAAGCTTGCAGCAAACTTGCCCCAACAAGGTTGCAACAAACTTGCCCGACCAAGCTTGGAACAAACTTACGAGAATATGCAACAAATTTTTGGACATTCAAGTACGATGTAGGGATATCCACAGAGCATTCGGGGGACGTTCATGGTACATTGTAGGGAAAACTCAGATGATATTCAGAGGATGTCCAGGGATTTTCACACATTTAAAGCATATGGCATTACTTGCCACGCATTACATTACACGTAGGGATATCAACGGAGCACTCGAATGACGTCCACGGTACATTGTGGGGGATATTTACATCACATTCAGAGGATGTTCAATGAATATTCACACAACATTTAAAGCATGTGTAATTAATTTCTAGGGATATCCACGGAACATTTTGTGGACGTCCACAGCAGATTATGGATTTAGCACAAGACATTCAAGTACGTTGTGGGGATATCCACGGAGCACTCGAGGGACGTCCACGGTACATTGTGGGAAATATTTACATCACATTCAGGGGATGTCCAGGGAACTTTCACACATTTAAAGCATATGGCATTACTTGCCACGCATGGCATTACAAGTAGGGATATCCAGGGAATATTCCGGGGGGACGTTCATGGTACATTGTAGGGAAAACTCAGATGATATTCAGAGGATGTCTAGGGAATTTTCACAAATTTAAAGCATATGGCATTACTTGCCATGCATGACATTACACGTAGGGATATCCACAGAACATTTTGGGGGACGTCCACAACACATTGTGGGAAATATTTACATCACATTCAGGGGATGTCCAGGGAATATTCACACAACATTTAATGCATGTGTCATTACTTTGCAGGGATATCCACGGAACATTTTGTGGACGTCCACAACAGATTGTGGATTGAGCACAAGACATTCAAGTACGTTGTAGGGATATCCACGGAGCACTTGAGGGACGTCCACGGTACATTGTGGGGAATATTTACATCATATTCAGAGGATGTCCAGGGAATATTCACACAACATTTAAAGCATGTGTCATGAGTTTGTAGGGATATCCACGGAGCATTCGGGGAACGTCCACTGCACATTGTGGGAGATATTTTTATCACATTTAGGGGATGTCCAGGGAATATTCACACAACATTTAAAGCATGTGTCATTAATTTCTACGGATATCCACGGAACATTTTGTGGACGTCCACAGCAGATTGTGGATTTAGCACAAGACATTCAAGTACTTTGTAGGGATATCCACGGAGCACTCGAGGGACGTCCACGGTATATTGAGGGGAATATTTACATCACATTCAGGGGATGTTCAGGCAATATTCACAGAACATTTAAAGCATGTGGCATTACTTTGTAGGGATATAAACGGAGCATTCGGAGGACGTCCACAAAACATTGTGGGAAATAGTTCCATCACATTCAGGGGATGTCCAGGGAATTTTCACACAACATTTAAAGCATATTACATTACTTTCTAGGGATATCTACGGAAGATTTTGGAGACGTCCACGGCACATTGCAGGGATATTCAAACATTTATTATCTGAAAAGTGATTGAATAAAAACGTACTTCTGCCTGTAACACAGCAGCTTCACCACGAGACGTTTAATCTCGCACTGTGATAAATGTTTTAAAAGTTTTCGAAATTACTTTTGAGGTAATAAATATTTAATGACACGTTTTGGTGTCAGATCAGTTTTCACTTAATTGTCCCTCACAGATTAGTACTACACTATACTTATCTTCTAAGTAAGCACTCATAGCTCAATTGGCAGAGCGTTGACTTAATAATTGAAACGTTCTAGGAACTACTCTAGCACTCACCCATTTTAATAGTATTTCCCTCAGTTACACTATGGAAATGATAAGACGGTACCTACAAACGAGGCCTTCACCGTCTTCTCCACCTTGTCCCAGTCTGAGATAGCTAAAGAGCATAAATATTTTTTTTAAATGGAAAAGATATAGTAAACGCTCTGAAATACTTGAAAGCTAACATAATCTATAAAAATTAGTAAGTGAACTTGTCTCGTTAGAACTCTAAATATGAATATTAAATGCTAAACGCCATTGAAAAGTAAACATTCATCCGTTTCCTAAGAACGACATTCTGAGTTAGAATTAAAGTTTTGGGTAATGATTTTGATAAATGCCTTACCTATTTTCTTAAAAAACTGTGTAGGTAACAATTGAAAAGTACTGGTAACAATTGCAGTAACCGCGCATTAGAACAAATTTTTCCAAGTTTTTTTTATTTTATGAAACAAATGCTGGGATGGTATGTATAAACTTTGTTAGAAATTTTCTGGAAAGTCCTTCATAAATATATTGGAAGCTCGGGCGCAAAGCAAGTCTATGACCTAAAAGTTCGTGAGCGAGGTAAACTAATGATGGTTTGCCATTGCCTTTCATTGGATGAAGATGATCTGCTGAACACAGGACCTACCGTATAGAGCGTATACTCCCTAACCATCATTTTATCATATGTATTCCTCATAGTCTAGTAAATCATATGTAAAAAAAGCAGAAGAAAACTTGAAGTTTAGATGACCGTCTGCGAGATCGAACTCGTAAACCTTCCCATTACAGATCTGAAATGACCTTATCCACTTGAGCACAGGAGCTGGATACAATTTGTGTGTTAAGTAATTTTTGAATATTGTGTTCAATTGTCATTTTTTCACTCTACGGTGTGTGTAGTTACTTTTAGAAGTAAATAATTCTACATTTCTTACAAAATTCGTAGTAGAAAGTAAAAAATATAATTTTGTTTATGCATGATTAACAAAGAAGCATGTGGCGCGTTCTCATATACACTTACTTTATAAATTCTTCAAATTATATGCTCCATATTGTTCTTTATAATCCTTCATAAACAAAATTAGTTTTTCTTAATTTAGCAATTGAAACGTACTAGGAACTACTCTAGCAGTCATCCTTTTTTGATGGTATTTCCCTCAGTTACACTATGCAACTGCTAAGACTGTACCTTCAAACGAGGTACTGGCCGTCTTCTCCACCTTGTTCCAGTCTAGCATGTGTCATGACTTTGTAAGGATATCCGCGGAAGATTTTGTGGACGTCCACAACAGATTGTAGATTAGCACAAGACATTCAAGTAAGTTGTAGGGATATCCACGGAGCACTCGAGGGACGTCCACGGCACATTGTGAGGGAATATTTACATCACATTCAGGGGATGTCCAGGGAATATTCACAGAACATTTAAAGCATGTGGCATTACTTTGTAGGGATATCCACGGAACATTTTGGGGTCCTCTACAACAGTGTGGGGATATTTCTATCACATTCAGGGGATGTCCAGGGAATATTCACAGAACATTTAAAGCATCTGGCATTACTTTCTAAGGATATCCGCGGAAAATTTTATGGACGTCCACTGCACATTGTGGAGGATCTTTACATCACATTCAGAGGATTTTTATGCATGATTAAGAAAAAAGCATGTGGTGCGTTCTCATATACAGTTTCTTTATAAATTCTTGAATTTGTACGCCCCATGTTTTTCTTTTTTAATCATGCATAAACAATTATTTTAGTACGATTTCTTTAAGAAAAGTATGTCTTTAAAAGTATTCTTAATTATTTTTTCGAGTTACGTAGCTTTTCAAGTACTTTTTCTTAAGATAATGATTTGTGACTATATCCTAAAGTGTATTGCAACTCGTTAAACTCTTCATTGTTACTGACTAGTATTTATAGTATTATTAAAAAAGAA